>SKCR01030622.1:0-96261 GCA_019454045.1 Zanthoxylum bungeanum
TGACAGAGGAAAAAGAAGCAAAGGAAAAAGAACAGATCACTCCACCTCCCCTTTTCCACGGCGACTTCAGAAAAATAAACTGGACAGCAGTTTGCTCGATTCCTGGAGGTGTTCAAAAAGCTGCACATCAATATTCCATTTGCCGAAGCCTTGGAACAAATGCCCAGCTATGTAAAATTCATGAAAGACATTCCTTCACGAAAATAGAGATTGAGAGATTACGAGACATAGCATTGACGGAAGAATGCAGCGCCATCATTCAGAGGAAACTTCCCCCGAAGTTGAAAGATCCTGGCAGTTTCACCATTCCTTGCATCATAGGAGAACATAACTTTGGTAAGGCTTTATGTGATTTAGGTGCAAGTGTTAACTTGATGTTTTTTTCTATTTTCAGGAAACTGCAGATTGGAGAAACATTGCCCACTTCGTTTCTCTACAACTTGCTGATAGAACGCTCGTATTTCCAAGAGGCGTAGTTGATGATGTGCTGGTCAAGGTTGACAAATTCATTTTCCTAGTAGATTTTATTGTCCTTGATATGGAGGAAGACGCAGACGTGCCAATCATCCTCGGGAGACCATTCTTGGCTACAGGTCGAACCATTATTGATGTACAAAAAGGAGAATTAACCATGAGGGTACAAGGCCAAGAAGTAACATTTAATGTTTTCAAAGCCATGAATTTTCCAGATGATGAAAAGAAGGAAGAATGTTTCAGACTTGATGTGATACACATACCATTCAGAACTCCAATGCAATGCAAAGTTCTACTGACAAACTTAAAACATGTCAATTGGCTGTGGAGCCTGAAGATAAAGCATCTTTTGTACTAAAAAAGCCAATTTTTGCACTATAAGCAACAGAAGAGAAAAAGTTCCACCAGTTCAACAAATTGGAGGAATTTCACAATCAGCCTTTGAGGATGCCAAATTGTACATAGAAAAGGCAAAGAAAAGACATGATGAGAAGTTAGTGCGCATACAACTGGAACCAGGGCAGAAGGTAGTGTTAAACAAATCAAGGGTGAAATTCTTTCCATGGAAGCCAAAATCACGGTGGTCAAGTCCATTCTTATCACCAAGGTTTTACCAGATAGAGCAGTTGAGTTACATAATCTCGACTCCAACAAAACATTCAAGGTTAAAAAAAGCATGTTAAGCACTACTGGGGAGAATCATTTGAGCGACAAAAAGAAAGTGTCACACTTTCAGATCCAGCCTAACGATCGAGAAGTCAAGTCTAGCTGACGACTTTAAACTTAGCGCTCGCAGGGAGGCAACCCATGCAATTTATGTATATATTGTGATCTGGTGTTTTATTTTTATGTGTTTAGTTTTTGAAGATTAAGTCCTTTCACGATGGAAGAAGCTCTCGCAAATCTTCACAAGCAATTTCCTTCTCTCCCTCAAAAATCTCTGATGAAAGTCTACAAAGCTCACTTGGAACGGATGAGGTTACTGACGATCCATGGTGTTCTTAATGACATTCGTTGGGTAATTGAAGCACGAGTCCGATTGGCAGGTGAGTCTTCTGACTCTTTTATTTCACATCTACCTGGTTTTGGAAGAAGCACCTATGCAAAGAAACGTAGAGCTAAGCAAATGGGTGTTTGTTACAAATGTGCACGCTGGAATTGCAATACTCGTTGTCGTTCTTTAGGAATTGTTTTGATAATCGCGAAGACAAAATTAAATTCATTAGGGATGGCTTGAGTAAGGAGTCTTTAGATGATATATCTTCGACTCTTGAGACGCATCCCAGTGGATATGTGTCACATAACCTTTCGCAAATTACATACACAATTTCAAAAAGAAAGACAACAGTTAAGTCTTGGGAATCTGACTAAAAAAAGACTCTGTTTGCCAATTTATAAGAAAATTGGATGGGAAGCTTGTCCCTGACGAATAGACGTAAATCAAGCTGTAAATTCTTGTACATATTATATCTCTTTGTCTTTTCCTAATGATTGTGATTTGTTTTGTTGTTTTCTTTTACTTTATCCGACATGATCCAAACCTTTTTTACTATCACGATTTATTTTACTGTTTAACTAATAATTGTCATTTGGTAGGTACTAGTGCTATTATTTTACTCACCCTTTTCAGGTGTTATAAATTCAACTCATCATTGCACTTTTGAAGGCATCCAGAGTAAAACATGGAAGCCACTTCAAGAATACGAGTTGAAAACATCTGTGTGTTTTGCGGTAGTAGTGTTGGTATTAAACCACAATACGTAGAAGCAGCACAAGAATTGGGTCGAGTCTTAGCTGCAAGAAATATGCACTTAGTATATGACGGAGGCAATCTTGGACTAATGGGGATCATTTCAAAGGCCGTACAGGAAGGAGGCAGTCACATTTTAGGAATCATCCCAAAACCCTTGGCGGAGGCAAATCTTATTGAATCATCAAACGGAGAGGAACTGATCGTGCCAGGTATGTCCGAACGACTAGTGGAAATGATTAACCATGCTGATGCTTTTATTGCTTTGCTAGGTGGCTTGGGCACATTGGAGGAAATATTATATTGCTAGGTGGCTTTGTAGGTGGTTGGGTGAACCTGAACATACACCAGAAACCAATTGGGCTGTTTAACGTTGAAGGATTTTATGATTTTCTTTGTGTGTTTCTTGATGATGCCCGGAGAAATGGGTTCGTGTCAAAACCTTTGAAAGAAACTTCTTTACTGCCAGAACTGCTCCGGATCTAATTGACAAACTCTTAGCCTATGAACCACAAGTTGACCCTATCCTTTCAAAGATAAATTGGTCCGAAGACGATCGTGGTAAGAGGCGTCGGATTAATCTGGATCTTAACCTTTAATTTCCTGTAGAATTTCAGCTAACCAGGTACTATCTTCTAAACTCTTCTTCTACTGTTTAAGACATTGAAGACAATGTCTCATTTAGGTTTGGGGGAGGGAATTAGTAGATTAATATCTTATTTTTAGTTGTGTTGTGTTTTTATTTTTAATCCAAAATTTTTCGAAAAATACAAAAAAATGAAAAATTTTCAAAAATTAGAAAAATATTTTGCGTTTTTGTGTTTTTATTTTGACTAAAAAGGTGAAATGGGTAAGAGATAGCTGAGTAAGGAGTTTCCACTCCTGAGACGTATCTCAAACCTATTCCGAAACAAGTTAATTTTTGTTTATTTCCTTTTAAATTATTTAATTTGTGAATTCTCCATAATACTGACTAAAATAGATCTTCATATGCTCAGTTGACAAGTATTATCAACATGCATAGTAACATACAGACATGAAAGTAATTGAAAAGTTTGTAATATTCAGTGCTCTAGTTTAATTGGAGGAACATCTCAAAAACAATGAGTAAAAAAAAAAATCTGAGATCCGAGTTATTAAGTCTGTAAGGGTGTTTTAACACCTAGTGCCCTAAAACCAACTGGTTTGAGAGTCACTGGCCCAAAGCTCGCTACATGGATCAAAGATGCTGCAAAAATATATATATGAAGTTTGAGTAATTAAGTCCGTAGGGGTGTCTTAACACCTGGTGCCTAAAGCCAACTGGTTTGGGAGCCACCGACCCAACACTCGCTACATAGACGGAAGGTATTGTATATAAATAATAAAAAAAAATCAAAAAAAAAAAAAAATCAAAAAAATGAGAAAATTTATTCCATTGCTACAAAAAGGTGTGAAATCTTATAGAACTTTAGGACAAAAATATTACTCTCTTATCAACTGCACTTGTGACTATTGTGGGCAAAAATGAGTGTTAATATTTTGTTGGCTGTGCATATGGAGAATGGTAAATATAATCGGAGAATTTACTTATTCAGTAAGTAATAGAAAGAAAGAAAACAACTAGTAACTTGGAGTAAAAATTTCACCTGATTAGTCACTAACTTCTTTATTCTCTTTTCGCTTGCCTTTTTGCTTTTGTGTGCATTAGTTTCACTACCTTTTTACTTTTGTAAAATGTTTGTGGGTATCATTGTTGTAAACCCTCACGAGACTACAACTCGTCCACTAGGGACACATAGAGGTTTAAAGGCTTGTTGCATATGCTAAATGCAATCGTGATCCCTACGAAAGTGGCTTAGTTAAATTTATTATGTTATTTTATTTTGTGTTTTGCTCGAGGACTAGCAAAATGTTAGGTTTGGGGGTGTGATGAGTGGTAAATCTATCACTATTTCCCACTCATTTAACCTAATATTTTGTATAGTTTCTTGAGTTTTGTGAATATTTTGATGTGTTTTGTGTTATTTTGTAGATAAATAAAGTTTCAGGACATTCTAGAGGTGATTTGGAGCAAAACAGTAAAAATTGGACAAATGGCATTTTGGTAATTTTAGCGCGTCGCGACGC
This sequence comes from Zanthoxylum bungeanum, assembly GCA_019454045.1. Classification (NCBI taxonomy): domain Eukaryota; kingdom Viridiplantae; phylum Streptophyta; class Magnoliopsida; order Sapindales; family Rutaceae; genus Zanthoxylum; species Zanthoxylum bungeanum. Next base: position 4,334 of record SKCR01030622.1, read on the forward strand.
GTAAGCCTTGGCGTGGCGACGTCTAACGTGCCCCGGGTCATGCTAATGTGCGCCGGGTCAACGGGTCAGAATATGAAAAAGTTGACTTTGCTAACATGCGCCGTGCACGTGTCACCATCACAGCCGATTTGCTAACGTGCGCCGTGACACGTGTCATCATCCTACGGTGCCGACAATCACCATTGCCATGTGTGCCACGTGTCACTCCACGTCACCGCCATGTCATCATCCACATCACCAGTTGACCAAGTCAAAGTGCCACGTCATCACCACGTCATCATCAACCAATCACCGCGTGCCACATGTCGCAATCCTACGGTACCGACACTCCCTTTCGCCACGTGTCGCCACGTCAGCATAATAATTGAGCTCTCAGCCGCATTACCACGTGTGCCTTATCTTCTTATCTGAATTGCACGTGTCATCACCAGAGCATGCCACGCCTAACTGTTCCAGCGTCGCGACCCGACACCCTTGGCGTCGCGACGCCCAGAGCCCACCGAGGCCTATAAAAATTAAGCTCGAGATTTCAGTTTCAGTTGTACCATTCTCTCTCATTTCTTTGATGTAAATAGAAAGTTTCTCTCTAGTTTCTTTTAATTTTAGTTTTGTAATTAAATTTTAATTACGTTTTGTAATAATAGTAATTTACTTTCTTTATTTTTTACAGTTTTTACTATTCACCATGAGGAGGTAACTTCCCCAGCTAGGGTGAAAGGTAATTCTTTTACTATTGTTATTTAGATTAATCTCCCTTAAATATAATATATTCACTATTTAAAATATTGACTTAAAAAGGATACCACCAGATTGGTCGGTTGGTAATTAAATTTTCTTACCGCCTATATGGCAGGTTTATTTTGGTTCCGCCTTAATGGCTGGTTGGACTTAATTTGACTTAATCAGGATATCGCCTATATGGCTGGTGGTGGTTATGTTATCACAAGTTATATATATATATGATGGGAGATATCTAAATTAGTAGTAGTAAAAGTAATTCCTTTTACCTAGCATTTTATTTTATTGTAATTTACTTTTCAGTATTTACTTTATCGCATTTTTACTTTATGTCTTTTATTTTCAAGTTTTTACTAGTCTTAGTTATGTGTTGTAACTAAATTAGTTATCTGGGGTTGTGATGACTTTTAATATCACCGGTTTATAAGGGGTTAGATTATAGTTTGGGAAATATAAAGATTTATTTATTGAGTCTTAATCTTAATGCTTTTTATTAACTGGCCCTAATAAAATTGATCTGGTAAATCTAAAATGAACTAGACATAGGGATTTTAGGTTTCAGCCTTAGACTCAATAGCCCACGATCTTCCTTGAGGATAGATAACCCTTTAATAGATTTCCTTACAGGATAGACATATACCTGTCGGGCGGGGGTAGCGATAATTGGAACTTAAACTTAATGAATCCAGATAATTTGGTTGACATAGACATATGGTTCAATTGGGTTAAACTTGGTATTTGTGTCTGACCATCGACAGAGGCTTTCACATAATTTAGTGTTCCAGGTTAATAAATCAATATATTACCCAACTATAAGATAACCACTTCATCTTTTAAAAGATATTAGAAAGAAATCACGACCCTAGATAGTTTTTAATAATGAATTTTCTTAAAACCTACTTTCGAACAATTTTATTTACTTGTTTTTAAATTTAGAATCGTCACATTTTCAAATCAATCAAACAACTTGTTAGATACTAGTAATCATTTGACCTGTTAGGTTTCTCATTCCTGAAGATTTGGGAATGTTGGGCATATGTTTGGATGATACCAAACTAGAACTCAAAATCGGATAAGTGCCTATTTGTAGGTTGTCCTAGGGAAACCAAAGTATAATACTTATACAACTCACAAGAGAACAATATAATTGTTGCTCCCATGCGGTTTTCCCAAGAGGAATACCTATATGCAGTGGTAAGTGGGAGGAAAGTAAAACTCGATGAAAATCGGAGTAATATTGTTCCAGACACCAATTCTTTAACGGAACACAAATAGTTCAACAGGGATGAAACTATACCACAATCTTCAAATAAACAAGAACCGCGCAAGTCGGAGAGAGTCAAAAAACAACCTGGGAGGTATGGTTTTTGATCTCACCTCGTAAAGATGTCAATCTTATTGAGGAACATGAACCAGCTACGTATGAGGAAATGATACAAGGTATCGACTCCCTATTATGGCAAAGTGCCATGATGTCTGAAATGGATTCCATGTATACCAACTAAGTTTGGACACTGGTTGATGTACCAGAAGGCATTGTGCTTATTGGTACTAAATGTGTCTTCAAGGAAGACATACATGGATGGAAACATACAAATGTACACAGCTAGGCTTGTACAGAAAGGGTATCGTCATCAACATGGTGTCGACTACGACAAAACCTTTTACTCATTGCCATGATTAAATCCATTCGGATAATGCTTGCTAATGCTGCATGTTTCATTTATGAAATATGACAGCTGAACGTCAAAACCGCTTTCCTTAACGGAAACCTTTTGGAGGATGTTTATCAACATCCTAACGGTTTTGTCGTACCGAAACATGCAAACAAGGTTTGCAAGTTAAATCGATCCATTTATGGATTCAAGCAAGCATCGTGTTCTTGGAACCAACGTTTTGATAAGATCATAATGGTATATGATTTAATTCAAAACGAGAAAAAAATGATTCTTGTGTATATAAGAAGGTTAGTGGGAGCGCACTGATAATGATTGTCCTATATAATGATGACATATCATTTCTTGGAAATGACATTCCCATAATATAATCGGTGAAAGCTTGGCTTTCATGAAAATTATCCGTAGAATACTTGGGAGATGCAACATTTATTCTAGGAATAAGGATCTACTGGGATAGATCTAAAAGTTGTTGGCACTCTCCAAGAAATCGTATATTGAAATATATGTACGTGACCTAGTGTCTCATATGCTTTGAGCATATGGAGTCACAATCAGGCCAATCCAAGTGATAGTCACTGGATTGATGTTAAGAACATCCTTAAGTATCTTAGATGATCTAAGGATGCTTTCTTAAGCTATGGAGGAGGAGAACTTGAAGTGACTGGGTTCACCGTTGCAAGTTTCCAAACCGACAAAAAGGACTATAAGTCGTAATAAGGGTACTATATAGTTTAAATAACGGAGCAGTTAGCTGGAAATCTTCCAAGCAAGATACTGTTGCCGAATAAACAACAAAAGTGGAATATTGCTGCAGCTGAGGCAGTAAAAGAAGCAATTTTGGATCTGTAAAATTCCTAATTAGATTAGGAGTAGTCCTGTTAGTAGCTGAGCTAGGCTACAGCACAGGCTAAAGAATTAATGATCTCATCAATGATCCATATATATACTTCAACTATTTCATCTGATTCGTCGGATCATATATCATGGCGATGTGATGATCGAATAAATCGCATCAGATGATAACAATGTAAATCCGCTGACGAAAGTTGTTTCTCAGCAGAAGTTTGAGCGACCCGTACATAGTTCAGGTGTAGGACACTTGAGTGATTGGCTATAGGCCAAGTGGGAGATTGTTGGACAATTATGACCCATAGCATCACTATTTGTACAGAACATGGTGTTGTTGTGCAAATTAACTATGTGACAAAGGAAATTGCTCTTTTATCATTTGTAATTGGATTACCGGGATATATAATGATAAAAGTCCATATTATTAGTACCAGATTAAAAAGATATGAGACAATATTAATCCACTAAGGTTTAATCATTAAATATCCCCAGTCGTAGTATTATCGAGATTAGACATCGATAATGCGGAATAGACTAGTATTACACTCGTGCGTGTTATGGAAGCATAACATCATAATTCTCATATATTTGTGTATTGGATACTCATGCAAGTGTAATAGGAGGTTCTGTTTACCGATGGTATGGAAACAGCTTCGCTCCGGATAGACCCTTCGGAATCCCATTGGTAGTATGACTATGTGTCTATGGGAATCCGAATCAGGGTAGGTGTATTTGGTCTTAACCTGAGACTTGCATCACTAATACTTGCGACAATCAATATAATTTGGTTTTGGTGGTCCGGGGCTTTAACAGGTTCTGTGTACGCCTCTTCTGGGTATATTGAGAATCATAGTGTATTGGGTGTGATGTCAAGATGGAAGTATCAATCATGTATTGTAGGCACGGTGCTTTGCTAGAAGCCAACCATGTCTTGTAAATCGGTAAGAACATGGTACTAGGTACGCACGTATTCGGATACTCTGATGACCAGATTTACTGCCAACATATCCAGGGATCTCATTGGTCGCTTCCTGAAGATTCACCAATGACGTATGACTCCCACAGAATTAATCTGGGATTAATTATGAGAGAGAGAAAATTAATTTGAGATTAATTACGTCGAGAATTTATCAAGGGTAAATTCAAATAGTAGAGAGATAACGATTAATTTGGAATTAATCGATTAAATAATATATTCGATATATTAAATGAAATTAGATTTCATAGCGGAATTAAAATTAGATTTTAATTCGGATGATCAATTAATTTAGAATTAATTCGCGAGCGACTTTAATAGTAATTTTACTAGGCATAATTATTTAATTAAATTTGATTTAATTAAGTCACAACGAAAAATTCGTTAATTCGAAATTAACGAACCCGAGCCGGAATGTGTTTGAGGGCCCACTCAGATTTTGAATTAAAGTGGGGCCCACACTTGTCAATCACCTAGTCAACTTTATCAACTTTTTGTTGATAGAAGTTGGTGGGATTTTAATGGTTGCTTGTTTCTTACACAAGCATTATTAAAATTGATGTGAAAGTGACATATATCAATTTTTTTTAAGTTTGGTAATTGATATTATTGATTTTGAAAAATAAAAAAACACATTACACACATTTCTTCTCTCATTGACCGAAACTTGGCCTTCTTTTTCCTCTCAAATGGCGTGAAGCTAGGCTTCACTTCTTCTTGATTTTACTTCAAAAATCACAAGTGCTAGCACACAAAGTTCATACAAAGGTGATAGGGAAACTACTCCCAAGAGTTTGGAATTCAACAACAAGCTTGGAATCTCAACATACATCAAAGGAGAAGCTTGGAGCAACTTCAATGGAGGCAAAATTTTTGTTGTCTACACATCCTTAGCTTATCAAAGTGAGTACTTTCCGCTATCTTACTTTGTTATTCACACATCTTTTATGCTTAATTGATCCTAGGTTTTCTTAGAGAACCTAACAACAATGGTATTTAAGAGAGTTCGCTTCACCCTCCCTCTGGGGAATCTTCAATAAGAAATCCATTTGACAGTCATTCATGTATCATCACTCGTTGGCACGTACCTTAGCGTATATAAAAGGGTGCGCTCACTTGGTCGCTCGAACCCTTGAGTGGGGAGACCTAGTTGTAGGCAACCCTTCGCTGGCGAGAGCCTTTGTCTATACTCCCATAAACCCGCATATGAACCGTAGTGGTATGACCTATAGAAGCCACCCTTTATGCTTGTGTTTGGGACCGTCATCATTTGGATTCAGTTGGACTTCTTGTCAAGAGATGTGAACTTGTTGGGCCATTTAAATTGGGACGAGTTCATGTCTTATGAAAATTAGGCCAAAAGCTTCTAAAATGTCGATGGGCCACTTTGTGTTTGTGCCCCATATCATTTGAAGTTGTTTAGCCACGTTATTGCAAAAGTATAAACCTGTTGGGCTTTTTTCAACTGGGACAAGTTTACACCTCGCAATAATATGATTGAATGCTTTGAAATGATAATGGGCCAACTTGTATGAAAACCTTGATGGGTTTAGAAAGTCTAAACATGATCCAAATATGCTAGAAGCATGAGTTCGATATCCGTACTGGCTTTCATCCAAAAAGAATACGCCTTGTAACGACATATTTGTATACTTTTGGACGCTTCTAAGTTCATCCCCATGACAACGGTCGCCGAAAGCCCAATTCGTCGTTTCTAGACAATGGCATGATCCCATAATCGGCTTAGTTCATGTTGTAAATGGGCGGTCTTTGTCTTTTACCGATGGAAAGGGACTGAGGTAGCCAAGGTTTGCCTTTGTAGCATAGGAGAGATGGATTATGTGTACCTCACATTGGTGCATAAAATAAGCCATACCTAGGACGGAAATGGACTTACCACGAGTGTGGGAGATATAAGGTCGGAAGGATATATGTTGTTTTGATAACCACATGTATCTTATATATCTCATGTATCGCACATATACACGCATCATGCTAACTCATAGTTTTGATAGCTATCATAGATATCCGTTGTGTTAGAAAAGAAGAAAGACTTGTTAAAAAACAGTTAGAAAACATGAGTGAGTCAGATAATGAGGTTTCCCACCTGGATCAATTAGAGACCAAAGTAACCAAAATTACCGAACAACTACAAGTTTTGACTAATGCTGTGGCCAGTTTGACCGTACCCCATATAGCTAATAATATGAGGTTCTGCAACCAGAATAGAAAGATCATTGGGGGACCTTCAGGGACCAAGCCCACTCCCTCTGAGGTCACCCCTATCAGAAATAGGCGATTCTCCAATTTTGGTAGACCATTGTCAGAGGTTTTTGAGGAACTGAAAAGGCAAGGACTCCTCAATCCCTTAGAACCTAAACCACTTCCCAACCTTGACCTAAACCTATATTGCTACCTCCACCAGTAAAGAGGCCACGAAACTGACAACTGCACCCGCCTTAGGCATGAGATCCAAAACCTCATTGACGACCATAAAATACCTGATTCAGAAAAAGAACATCCCAACACACACATGAACCCTATACCCAACTTCCACTCTGTTCCACCACCCACTTACCTGATTAGCTCCGGCCTACCCAACAGCCTTACCCTCCAAACTCACAAACACCAAACTTCCCGCATGGGGATATGGGACAAAGGTAGTAAAGATGAGATAGAGCAGAAGAGGGATTTCTGGGAAAACCTCTCGAATATTGACAAAGAAGGGGTTGAAAAAGAGGAAAGTAGATGGGAAAAAGAACTACTGCAGTTGGAAAATCTTATGTTGAAGAAAGCAAGAAGATGGAAGAAGGCGAGGCTGCAAATTTCGGAGATGCTTACTTTCCTGATCTGATTCAATTTTAGTCCTACATTTATTTTGCTTACTCATTCGAGCCATTTCCAGTTAGTCCTTAATAGTTAGGCATAAGTCCAATGACGAAATCGTTTACTTTAGGGAGAAATCTTAGAAACGATAAACTCTTGATGTGCTTTTATCTGATACTTTGAGTAATTGATCTATGCTAGACTCGTAAGCACTTATCTATAGGCTTTTAGCAGTGAAAACCTGAGTAGTTGGCAAGATGACTAGTTGAAAAGATTGCGGATCGATGAATGACTGTTCGCTTAGATGTCTATCCTGACTTGCTTGAGTTATGATGTGTGGTATGGTTGAGAATAAAAGAAAAGTCTCTAAAGAAAAAGAAATTAAACCACCTATAACCGATAAGCGTGAAGCTACCCATGGGCGAGTATTAGGACCACCATGAGGAGAAATGCTACCTTAAAGGGTAGGTGTGTAAAAAAAAAAGTTCAAAATGAAAAGAAAAAAGAGAGAGACAAAAGAGAAAGAGAATCATACCACATTGAGCACAGAAAAGCAACTGCAGGCATAATTGAGACATCTAGGTTGGTTTGACCCATCGATCCAAATTTTTGACGAAATCATTGAGTTGGCTTACCTGGGGATGAATCTGCAAAGGAACCTTTGTACACACACAGTTTGAGTCTGGCTTGGATCATTTATTCAAAGACTTGGATTTGAGTTGCGTTGAATATTTTGAAGGTTCTCTGGTTTCAATACTGGGCATTCTTTGAGGGAAACAATATGTATAACTATTGGGACTATTTCGTAAGAGGCAGTATAGTATGTTGGTATGGAATGTCACATCACATGATCTACTTTGACCCAATGTAAGAAGTGAAGAGCAGAAAGCTAATCCAAGTCTGAGGGCGACCTGTCCACCACCCCGCGAATAAGGGATATATTGAGAACTTGAGCAATGAGAATAAAGAGAACTGAACAATCACCAGAAGAGAGTCGGCAGAAAGCAGACCCAGGGGGCGATCAGAGACTTTTGTAGGCAAATGGCACCAAGAAGCACAAGGAAGGCCTAACCCATCGGAATAGGAAACACATTCATGCATGCATGCATACACGTCATATACACGCAATTTTTGTCTTGTTTTTTTTCGCAGGTTTTAAAGAAAAGGTAAAAAAGTGGCGAATACGAGCGAGCAGGGAATGGCAACAAACATCATCAGCAGTTTCGGGAATGAATCCCAGGGTCGAAGCCCACATTATCAAAGGTTTGGGAATGGACCACCTCACAGTAACGGTTCGGGAATGGACCACATCATACAGTAACGGTTCGGAATGGACCACATCACAATAACGGTTCGGGAATGGATCACCTCACAGTAACGGTTTGGGAATGGACCACCTCACAGTAATGGTTCGAGAATGGACCACCTCACAGTAATGGTTTGAGAATGGACCTCCTCACTGTAATGATTCGGGAATGGACCACCTCACAGTAACGGTTTGGGAATGGACCACCTCACAGTAACGGTTCGGGAATGGACCACCTCACAATAACGGTTCGGGAATGGACCACCTCATACAGTAACGGTTCGGGAATGGACCACCTCACAATAACGGTTTGGGAATGGACCACCTCACAGTAACGGTTCGGGAATGGACCACCTCACAAAAAAGGTTCGGGAATGGACCACCTCACAATAACGGTTCGGGAATGGACCACCTCATACAGTAACGGTTCGGGAATGGACCACCTCACAATAACGGTTTGGGAATGGACCACCTCATATAGTAACGGTTCGGGAATCTACCACCTCATACAGTAACGGTTTAGGAATGGATCACCTCACAGACAATGGACCACCTCACAGTAACGGTTCGAGAATGGACAACCTCACAGTAACGGTTCTGGAATGGACCACCTCACAGTAACGGTTCGAGAATGGACCACCTCACAGTAACAGTTCTGGAATGGACCACCTCATACAGTAACGGTTCAGGAATGATCCACATCATACAGTAACCGTTCAGGGAATGGACCACCTCATACAATAACAGTTCGGGAATGGACCACCTCAGAGTAACGGTTCGGGAATGGACCACCTCAGAGTAACGGTTCGGGAATGGACCACCTCACAGTAACGGTTCCGGAATGGACCACCTCATAGTAACGGTTCAGAAATGGACCACCTCACTGTAACGGTTCGGAAATGGACCACCTCATACAGTAACAGTTCAGGAATGGTCCACCTCACAGTAACGGTTCTGGAATGGACCACCTCATACAATAACGGTTCAGGAATGAACCACCTCATACAGTAACGGTTCAGGAATGGACCACCTCATACAGTAACAGTTCGGGAATGGACCACCTCAGAGTAACGGTTTGGGAATGGACCACCTCACAATAACGGTTCAGGAATGGACCACCTCATACAGTAACGGTTCGGGAATAGACCACCTCACAGTAACGGTTCGGGAATGGACCACCTCATATAGTAACGGTTCGGAAATCTACCACCTCATACAGTAACGGTTCAGGAATAGACCACCTCACAGAAAATGGACCACCTCACTGTAATGGTTCGAGAATGGACCACCTCACAGTAACGGTTCAGGAATGGACCACCTCACAGTAACGGTTCCGGAATGGACCACCTCACAATAACGGTTCGGGAATGGACCACCTCACAATAACGGTTCGGGAATGGACCACCTCATACAGTAACGGTTCAGGAATGATCCACCTCATTTAGTAACCGTTTAGGGAATGGACCACCTCATACAATAACAGTTCGGGAATGGACCACCTCACAGTAACGGTTCGGGAATGGACCACCTCAGAGTAACGGTTCGGGAATGGACCACCTCACAGTAACGGTTCAGGAATGGACCACCTCATAGTAACGGTTTCGGAATGGAGCACCTCACAGTAACGGTTCAGGAATGGACCACCTCACTGTAACGGTTCGGAAATGGACCACCTCATACAGTAACGGTTCAGGAATGGTACACCTCACAGTAACGGTTCTGGAATGGACCACCTCATACAGTAACGGTTCAGGAATGAACCACCTCATACAGTAACAGTTCAGGGAATGGACCACCTCATACAGTAACAGTTCGGGAATGGACCACCTCAGAGTAACGGTTCGGGAATGGACCACCTCACAATAACGGTTCCGGAATGGACCACCTCATACAGTAACGGTTCGGGAATAGACCACCTCACAGTAACGGTTCGGGAATGGACCACCTCATATAGTAACGGTTCGGAAATCTACCACCTCATACAGTAACGGTTCAGGAATGGACCACCTCACAGAAAATGGACCACCTCACTGTAACGGTTCGAGAATGGACCACCTCACAGTAACGATTCAGGAATGGACCACCTCACAGTAACGGTTCCGGAATGGACCACCTCACAATAACGGTTCGGGAATGGACCACCTCACAATAACGGTTCGGGAATGCACCACCTCATACAGTAACGGTTCGAGAATGGACCACCTCAAAGTAACGGTTCGGGAATGGACCACCTCACAGTAACTGTTCAGGAATGGACCACCACACAGTAACGGTTCGGGAATGAACCACCTCATACAGTAACATTTCGGGAATGGACCACCTCTTAGTAACGGTTCGGGAATGGACCACCTCACAATAATGGTTTGGGAATGGACAACCACACAGTAACGGTTATGGAATGGACCACCTCATAGTAACGGTTCGGGAATGGACCACCTCACAGTAACGGTTCGGGAATAGACCACCTCATATAGTAACGGTTCGGGAATAGACCACCTCACAGTAACGGTTCGGGAATGGACCACCTCACAGTAACGGTTCGGGAATGGACTACCTCACAGTAACGGTTCGGGAATGGACCACCTCACAGTAACTGTTCGGGAATGGACCACCTCACAGTAACGGTTCGGGAATGGACCACCTCACAGTAACGGTTCGGGAATGGACCACCTCACAGAAATGATTCTGGAATGGACCATTTCATACAGTAACGGTTCAGGAATGAACGGTTCGGGAATGGACCACCTCACAGTAACGGTTCGGGAATAGACCACCTTACAGTAACGGTTCGGGAATGGACCACCTCACAGTAACTGTTTGGGAATGGACCACCTCATACAGTAACGGTTCGGGAATGGACCACCTCATACAGTAACGGTTCGGGAATGGACCACCTCACAATAACAGTTCGGGAATGGACCACCTCACAAAAACGGTTCTGGAATGGACCACCTCACAATAACGGTTTGGGAATGGACCATCTCACAGTAACGGTTCAGGAATGGACCACCTCAGAGTAACGGTTCGGGAATGGACCACCTCATGTAGTAACGGTTCGGGAATGGACCACCTAACAGTAACGGTTCTGAATGGACCACCTCTTACAGTAGCGGTTCAGGAATGAACCACCTCATACAGTAACGGTTCAGGGAATGAACCACCTATAACAGTAACAGTTTGGGAATTGACCACCTCACAGTAACGGTTCAGGAATGGACCACCTCACAGTAACAGTTCAGGAATGAACCACCTAACAGTAACGGTTCGGGAATGGACCACCTCACAGTAACGGTTCGGGAATGGACCACCTCACAGTAACTATTCGGGAATGGTCCACCTCACAATAACTATTCGGGAATGGACCACCTCATACAGTAACGGTTCGAGAATGGACCACCTCACAATAACGGTTTGGGAATGGACCACCTCACAGTAACGGTTCAGGAATGGACCACCTCACAGTAACGGTTCAGGAATGGACCACCTAACAGTAACCGTTCGGGAATGAACCACCTGACAGTAACGGTTCGGGAATGGACCACCTCACAGTAAAGGTTCGGGAATGGACCACATCACAGTAACTATTCGGGAATGGTCCACCTCACAGTAACTATTCAGGAATGGACCACCTCATACAGTAACGGTTCGGGAATGGACCACCTCATAGTAACGGTTCGGGAATGGACGACCTCATGCAGTAACGGTTCGGGAATGAACCACCTAACAGTAACTGTTCTGGAATGGACCACCTCATGAAGTAACGGTTCAGGAATGAACCACCTCATACAGTAACAGTTTGGGAATGGACCACCTCACAGTAACGGTTCAGGAATGGACCACCTCACAGTAACAGTTCGGGAATGAACCATCTGACAGTAACGGTTTGGGAATGGACCACCTCACAGTAACGGTTCGGGAATGGACCACCTCACAGTAGCTATTCGGGAATAGTCCACCTCATAGTAACTATTCGGGAATAGACCACCTCATACAGTAACGGTTCGGGAATGGACCACCTCATACAGTAACGGTTCGAGAATGGACCACCTCACAATAACGGTTCGGGAATGGACCACCTCACAATAACGGTTGGGGAATGGACCACCTCACAGTAACGGTTCAGGAATGGACCACCTCACAGTAACGGTTCAGGAATGGACCACCTCACAGGTAACCGTTCGGGAATGAACCACCTGACAGTAACGGTTCGGGAATGGACCACCTCATATAATAACGGTTCAGGAATCTACCACCTCATACAGTAACGGTTCGGGAATGGACCACCTCAACTCAGTTCGAAGCATCTCAGAATGACAGGTAAGTCAAGAAACAGCTGGAGAGCCAGATAAGTAAAAATACATGCATGACTTTGATAGGATTGTTACTGTCGCACACTGCACAAGTCCAATCAAAGTGGGGGCGACTGTAGACACTTGTATTTTTACATGAAAGCCCGATGATGAGCCTCACTTGGAGGCACTACCCGATAAGTTGCAGAAGTTGCGGGAAACGGACGTCGGAAGGGGAAATTCAAGATAAGTACGTCATCAGATTTGATTCTTATGTTCACTGCATGTGCGTTGGTGCCGCGTTCGGAAACACGTTCGAACGGCGAACAGATTGCGGGCGTTCGTGTAGCGTCCGAATAAGCGTTCGAACTACCATCGGTATTTCTGTTTTACTACTAGCCACACTCCCAAGCCCATCCAAAGCCCATTTAGACCACCAAGCCCAATCCAAAAATAATTAAAACCCTTAAAATACATGTCACAAATTAAATCAAATCCAATTTAAATCAAAATAATATCCTTCCTAATCAAATTAAATCCAATCAAACTAAATCAAATCAAATCAAATCAAATCAAATCCCACTTCCTAAATTAAATAAAACAAATCAATTTAAAACCAATCTAAATAAATCACCTACCAATTTAAAGATATTCCCCCACCAAAAATACACAAGATCACTTCCTTAAATAATTAAATTAAATACACCTCATATTTACTTGATTTGATTCCCTTTTTAACCCATGCACCAAAACCAATAAGCCCTAGCTCACCATTATAAAAGGAGGCCTAAACCAAACCCTCTCCTCTCTTAGACATTCACTCATCCCTCTAGAGCTCATTCACACAAACACAACAACGAGAACCAACCCTTGCATCACCGAAAATTGCAACAAGAACCAGCCTTTGCACCACCGAAAATCACACCCAAAACAGCCCCCAACATTACCAAAAACTGCAGCCCAAAATAGTCCACTACATCACCGAAAACTACCTCTAAAATAGTTCTTAAAACTGTCCTAAAATCATCAAAATAGTCCTAAAAATAACCACCAAATAGTAGCAAAGACAACGGAAAAATAGCGGCAAAGGAACAACTAAAAACAGCGAGGAAAGACCGAGAAAACGGCAGTGAAAAACAGCGGAACGACAAAGGAAAATAGTGGACCAGAAAACCAGAAAAGTTGCGGAGCAGTAACCCTTCCGACGACTACGTGACGCACTTCCGCGGAGTGACTTAAAAGGTAAGACCAGAGGGCACCTTTTATTACTTTTTATTTGTAGTTTGGATGCGGCACGCTCGGTTGGACATGAAATATGTCCAACCAGGTGTGCGAGGTCCTATATCAAATATGACCAAATTCTTGGTCACATCTTTCTTTTACGTTCCTTTATCTATTTATCGCACATTTATTTCATATTATTAGCTATTTATCATTACGCATGTTTCTTTCTTTGTTTATGTGTTGTTATATGCTTTATCATACTTCATGTCCATTTTTATGATTGCATTGTGTTAACACTTGAATGTTGCCTCTCGTGGTATATCGGATGGAAACCCAGACATAAATTCTGTAGCCGAATCCGAATGGACGGTAGTGCGGTCTGTACTTGGGATATAACTCCATGTACCGCTTGGAGAAATATTCCCGCATGAGTTTACTGCATCATGGATGCCACTTTCGCCATCTCGTTCGAAAGCGTTCCCGAACGCTACTCGAACGCACACATTCTGCCTCACCCCCGTTCAAACGTGTTTCTGAACGCTACACGAACGCGGGCATTCTGGGCAGATTCATTTATCATGTCTTAGGCATTTTTGTGTTCATTGTTCCGCTATCTATTTTCTATGTGTTTTTTTTTGTATTGTTAATCTAATGCGCATGGGCTAACTAGGGTGGACTAAAGGTCCTATATTCGAGGGAAATGCCTAAAGGCTACCTTTGCCACGATGTTTTGCCGCGCCGGACAAAGTACACTCGATTGAAGGTGAAATATGTTCAATTGAGCATATAAGGTCCCATATTATTAATTTATTTATCTTCTATGTATTGTTACTTGATGCGAATGGGCTAATTATGTTGGTTTACAGGTCTTCTATTAGAGAAAAAATCTAAAAGGCTACCTTTACCACGATATTTTGCCGCGCCTTTTATTATTCCGTTATTTATTTTTCGCATATTATCTCTTTATTTATTCATGCATTGTGATCTAATGCGCATGGGCTAACTAGGGTGGATTAAGGTCCTCCATTCGACGGAAATGCCTAAAGGCTACCTTTACCACGATGTTTTGTCGCGCCGGACGAGGTACACTCGATTGAATGTGAAAGATGTTCAATCGGGCATACGAGGTCTTACATTATGTGTTTGTTTATCCATGCATGTGTTTGTGTCATTTCAGATGCCATTTTGGTAATCTCATTCAAACACATTTCTGAACTCTACACGAACGTATGCATTCTGCCTCATTCTGTTCGAACGCGTTTACGAAAGCTACTCGAACGTGCATCTATTTTATTTTATCATGCATCAGGTCTTACCCCATTCGAACGCGTTTCCGAACGCTATACGAACGCGGACATTCTGTTTCATTTACGTTCGAACGTATTTTAAAACGCTACTCGAACGCGCATGTTTTCTGTTTTTATCATGCATCAGGCCTTGTCCCGTTCGAACGCGTTTCCGAACGCTATACGAACGTGAACATTCTGTTTACCGTTCGAACGCGTTTCAAACGCTACACGAACGTACATACAGTGCACAGACTTCTTTTCGTCACATTTCATGCATGTTTGCTTCTTTGATCATTTCTTTTGCACTAAGTAATTAATCATATCATTTCATTATTGACACTTTTACTGTTAACATTTATTTATATTTCCGCATTTATCTACTTAATGTGTTCATGAGATTGTGTGCTTGTCTTTATTTCACTTACTTCTATGCATGCAAACTTAGATATAGGTTATTCTTGCATGTGTATGTTGCGTAGACTTGATTATATTATTGCATAAATATTCTCATTACAATTGGCATAAATATGAGACCATTTCGAACCCAACGGTTTGAGGTCTTCCCTTGCGAGGGGTGAGTACGGCCTTAAATCATTTCCCGGTTCACACTGGGTGGCGACTCCATTTTATTTCTCCAGTTTAGTCCCCCGCGGGCTACTCCGTACTCCCGACCGGGCCGCGAGCCCGGGACAGCGTCGCTGATTTCTGTGTCCTACACAATCATATTAACAACTCTCAAAAATAATTTAATCAACATATATCAACAAGTAAAATTTTAAAACTCATAAAAATGGATATGGCTCTGATAACACTTGAAAGTCCTGGAAATATTTTTTTTGATTCCCGTGGCTATAGTCAATCCGTGCGGAAAAGCCCACGATGGATCTAGTCCGATTTTTATGGTTTTTAAAATTTCTTTTTTAAAAAAAAGTTAAAAGATATATATGTATATATAAGGAATTATATTGCATGTATACCTTCAAGAAGCTTTATCCGGACAGCGAACCGTCTCCAGTTGCCTCCAAGTATATTCACACATCGAATCAGTTTTTGAACTTTCCGATTATTTTTTTGGGAGATTATCGAAGCTTGTGAAAATAATTTTCACAAAATTCATTTGAAACCATTTCAAATTAAAGCAAACAAAAAAAATGAAACAATTTCATTCTTAATTTTTCTTTGCCAAGAGAGAGACTTCCAAAATCCAAAAACACATTTTTCATTTTTGCCAATAAGCCTTCATATCTCCTCTCTTGGCCGAATGGCCTATCACCTCTCAATATTTTTTTTCCTTCAAAAAACAATTTTCATTTTGGATTGGCTTGCGAGCCAAAAATGAAACCATTTTCATTTGCTTTCATTTCACTTTGGCGTAACTTTTCCAGAAAAAAATGAAACGATTTTAATTTTCTTTCATCATGCCGAGAAAGAGATTGATATCTCATCTCCAAAACCAAACTAAACCACCATCTTATATCTTTTTCAAATTTTTTTTTTTCATTTTTCCGTGAAAGGAAATTATAATAAAAATAATATTTTGGTCAAAAATCAAAGCTTTTGATACTTTGCTAACAATTAGCCAAGCTAAAAAACTTGGACAAGATTTAGCCACATCAATATTTATCCTTTAAGCATTAAAAATAATGATAAAATAAAATTTTATTATTAATAAAAATAATAAAATAAATTCTATTATTGAAATAATAATAATTAAAATTAATTAATTAACAATTATTATTACATGTGATAAAATCCAAAACCACTTTATCAGTCTATCAACTGTCCGCAAATCATATTTGCAGTATTTTTAAAAACACTGGAATATTTCCCGAAAAAATGGGTACTAGCACTTCAATACCGGGAAATATTTTACACTTTACCGATAAAGTAATTAAATTGTCTTTCGATCTTTTATCGAAACAATTTAATTAACTCATCAACCATTCGGCTAATATGTGTGATCCCATAGGTTCACCGTGAACTGGACATGAGTCGATACGAGCACATTCGTATCACTTTGGTACAAGTCATTGTAATTGAAGTTCTCAATAGTCATGAGTGACCTCCAGTAACCCAAACACGAAAAATAAAATATTGGATAACCCATATAATTGTACTTACGTGTAGTAAATTCCCTTTATTGTCGACTCTCAATCGAGTGCGGGCCATGAAGTCGTCAAACCCCTAACTCAATCATAGGATCAAGAAATCAATCATATACAGGATTTAAGTATCTATAAAAAAATATTTTCAGAAGGCGTGTACTCCGGCCAGAGATTTGATCCCCGTGTATGTCAATCTCACCTAGGACCTCAAGCTTAATTATCTGAGCCAACATATTCCATCTCGATCATCACATGTCCTCAAACATTAAGAACACATTATCAGCAAGCTTCTTTCACCAGGCGTGGTTAGCCCGATGTATTATACACAAGTGAACGATTCATCTCATTGCAGTTGTGACATCTCATGTCAAATGACTGGTTTGTGCGATGAATTATTGACTGCGGATAAACGCTCTTGCTATTCGTCACGTTTAGTAACACGTTCCTCAAATTACTCATGTTCATGCTCTTGTGTCGGGAGACCCGTCACCCAACTATCAATATCAAATATTGATCTTATGACAACATTAAAAATATGCCAGACATGCGATGTGATCATACATGATGACATCACTTTAACCGGGAACAGATTTGGATGTATTTAAATTGAAACTTTGTACTCACATCTACAACCTTTTGCAGATAGAGTCTTGACACTAAATACATCATGGGATCTCATTTTGCATCAAGTATAAGATAGCAACTAAACGAACCGATGCAAAATATAATATAATTTCCATTATATTAATCGTAACCTAATTTATGACTAATAAAAAATTATACTTACATAAGGATAATATCCATGAACCGTACGACATGATTGGTTATAGGGCATATCCCCAACATATATATTCTTTATGAACTCTAAAAGACCTCCCAAAAAGAGTCCACCAAAACTGAAGAATGTATATTCTTTTATAGTGTTTGGGCTATGGCTATTATTGAAAATGTCCATTTGATAAGGAAAACAATTATTATGGAAAGAATTTATTTAGGAAACTGGATAAAAATAAAGATTTATGTTTAAGGAAATAGTTAAAAGGGAAACCAAAAAGAAGGTCAAGTCGTTCTGGTATTCTGGAAACGCGATAGATATTCAGCTAGAGTTTAAGGATATCTGGTCGGACTTAACGGTTTAAACCAAGCTGGAAATAAGAGATGTCCAGCCAGAACTCTAGCTTTAGGTTTTTTGGGTTTTCTTTCTTTCCAGTAATAGACCTTACAACGTTCCTAAACTCTTCATATGTGTTTTCATAAGAGACTCATCATTGGGCTGTAAAAATGTAATGGTGTAAGTAAGTAATGGTGTCTTCTGAGTTGCTAAAGTTGAAAGAAGTGGCTTCTACTGAAGTTAGGTTAGAGACAACAATGAAGTAGTCGGCTGAGACTATGCCTCTAACAAAGAAACGCAAACCCTTTGTCGAGTCAGAGGAGGACCTGGAGAATATAATTGTCAAGATCCCTTGTGGGACCACGATCATCTCTAGTTGGCCTCTCCAAGTTTATAGACGGACTACTACTCAAGGAAGATGAGAAGAGGCTTGCTTAATTGGGCCTTGTAGAGGCAGCAAAGTGGGCAGTGGCCTTTAATTATGAGGTAATGACTATTTTGGTTGGAACCTTGATTTTTCTTGTTGATTGAGCCTTTTTTTTTAATTGTTGTCTTTGCAGGCCTTGGAGTGTATCCTCTTCCAATTAAAGATTACGGAGGCTAACCAAAGAAAAGTTAAGGATTTGGAGATGTCAAATACAGCCTTGAGGAAGGAGCTTGTGGAGGCCAAGACAGTGGCTGGGGCAGTTGAAGGACGAACAAATGAAGCTGATGATAAAACCAAAGCCGTCGAGTCGACCTTGAAGTCCGTGAGGGAGGTGACGAAGCTCGAGATCAACTCTTATAAAGAAGGGTTGGAGAGTTTAAGAGGGGAGAAGACTTAGTTGATTGATCAGATAGAGGGCAATTCCTATTAAGCCATGGAAAATGAGAGGCACAACTTTATGAAGCAATATCTGGCAATAGAGAATAACGTATGGGCTCCAGATAAATGGATTAAGGAGTATGAGATGATGAAAGCTGGTCTTTCCCCTTCGTCTGATGGGGTTGATGATGAGGGGGATGCTCTCAATGGTAGGAAGCTTCCGATTCTGAATAGGGGTTTGGTAGGATAGAAGAAGACCTTCATATCCTGAAGGGTGAGGATGTTGGGGTGGTTTCAACCGACGGTGACCCAGCTACTTACGTTCAAGATGCCTCAGCCTTAGTCTATTGATAAAATAATGACTTAGCTTTTGTATATTAATGAATGGATGAATTTTTGTTCCTCTCATTTGTTTGTTTTATGGATGTGTACCTTTTCCCTATCAATAATTTAGTCGATTGGTCGAGTTTTTCTTGAAACTTGAAGTTTGTAGAAGGTAGAGTTTATGTCGCTTCGATTTTCGATCGACTCAAGACTTCGGCTCAAATAAAAGCTAAGTCTTGGTCACTTCGACTTGACATCGACTCAAGACTTACGTTCATATAAAGACCAAGTCTTGGTTGCTTCGACTTGACATCGACTCAAGACTTTGGCTCTGATAAAGGCCAAGTTTTGGTCACTTCCACTTGATGTCAACTCAAGAATTAGGCTCAGGTGAAGGTCTGGTCTTGGTCGCTTGGACTTGGTGTCGTATGAGATAAATTGATTAAAAACATTTCTTTAATATATTAGGGAATGTTCTCAAGTCTGAAAGCATTAAAGACTTAAAAAATCTCCAACTTCAATATAAGGCAATCTCTCTGTCCCCATTCAAAGAGTAGTCACTATCGAATGGCTAGTCTTTGACTTTTTCCTTGTTGGGGCTATCAATAAATGCATGGCATTCCAGCTATTTTTAATAAGCTTTCCATACTCAGTCTTCAATTTGTAAGCCCATTGCTCAATGTCTTTGGCAATGATGTATGGGCCTTCCCATTAAGGCCCGAGCTTTCCATCTTCAATCTCCTTAGTGTTTTGGAAGACTCTACGTAAAACCAAATCTCCTTCCTTGAAAGTGCAACACATGACATTCTTACTAAAGTGCTTGGTCATTCTTTGTTGGTGGGCAGCAAGTCGTATTATGGCATGTTCTCTTAACTCTTTAATGGTATCGAGACTTTGTTACTTGAGTTGTCTGTTGGATTCATCATCGAGCCATTGGTAGTGTGGGGATATGACTCTCCATTATACAAGTATGACTTCTTCATATCCGAAGGCCAATGAGAATGGTGTTTCACCCGTTGATGAGCGAATTGTTGTTTGATACTACCAGAGTACATTTGGGAGTTCATCTGTTCATGCTCCCTTGCTTTTTTCCAATCACTTCTTCAATGTTTTAAGGATGGTCTTATTAGAAGACGCATATTGCCCATTGGCTTGGGGGAAGAGTGGAGTTGAGAAGCTAAGCTTGATCCCCTAAATTATGCATAAGTATTGGAAGCGGTTGCAGATGAACTGTGAGTTATTGCCAATGACAGCGTAAATTCTCTTTACTCTAATTTATGCAGAAGTCTTGGAGTTGGTTGATGATTAATTGGGAATCTGTTTGGATCTAAATTCTCTTTACTCTGAGATCTTTGGCTAAGGCCAATCCAGTGTTCAATACCTCATAATCAGCTTCGTTATAGGTCACCTTGAAGCCACACTTGACAGACTATTGTAGCATATCCCCATCTAGTGTCACCAATATAAGTCTCAATCTGCATCCTATTTTATTACTATAGTCATCCATCGCTAGCGTGTATGTTGTTGTCGGATGGACAAATTGGATTTCCACATCGACTCAAACTTGTAGGCTATGGGAGAAGTCTACCACAAACTCTGTCAGTACTTGAGACTTGATTACTATTCAAAGCTAGTAAGTTATATCATATTCCCCCAACTCTACTACCCACTTGATTAGTATCCATGAGAGCTCAGGTTGAAGAAGGATGTTCCTCATGGGATAAGTGGTATAGAGTGTGATTGGATGCCCCTAAAAATATGGTTGTAACTTTCGAGCCGATGTTACAAGGGCCAACACTAGCTTCTCCATCTAAGTGTAGTGTGTCTCGATGTCAAGTAAGGCTTTACTCATATAGTAGACTGGAAGTTGTGTTCTGTTGCCTTCTCATACGAAGACTACACTCACTGCATGCTTGGATACACCTAAGTAGATATAGAGTCACTTTCCATTGACTGGTCAAATACTTCTTCATTTTCTCTAGCGTCTCCTCACAGGCTAGCGTCCATCCGAAGTCTTTGGTTTTTCGTAGTGCGGAGAAAAACATAAGGCACTTGTCGGTTGACTTTGAGATAAATCTATTGAGAGCGGCCACTCTACCCGCCAGTCGTATTACGTCATTGGGTCATGTAGGAGAAGGAATGGTGAGTATTGACTTGATCTGGTCTGGGTTAGCTTCAATCCCTAATTGAGTCACCATGTAGCCAAGGAATTTTTTAAATTACACTTAATTCAATATTATACTTCCTCATTATGTCGAATGCATGACCCCAAGTGCTCCAAATATTGCTATACTTTTAGTGACTTCACCAGCATATCATCAATATACACCTCAATTGTCTTCTTTATCTTCCGGGTGAATATCTTGTTAACAAGACGCTAGTATATGGCTCATGTATTCTTGAGTCCGAACGGCATCACTTTGTAGCAGTAAATCCCCTATTGGTGATGAGTGATGTTTCCTCTTGGTCGTCTGGGTGCATCAGGATTTGATTGTAGCCTCAGTATGCGTCTATGAAACTCAGCAATTCATGTCTAGCTGTAGCTTCAACCATTGTATCGATGTGAGGCAGTAGGAATAAGTCTTTTGGGCAAGTCTTATTCAAGTCCGTGAAGTCGATGCAGACTTGCCATTTGCCATTCTTCTTCCTAACCACCACAACATTAGCGAGCCACTCGGGGTATGGGACTTTTTTATTGCTCCGCTCTCCATAAGCTTTTGAACCTCCTCATAGATGAATTGGTCTTTTCTGGGTGAACTTTCTTCTTTTTTACCTCACATAGGATAGTCAGGATCTACGCAAAACTTGTAGGTCATCATCTTAGGGTTAATTATGGTAATGTCTTGGTGTGACCAAGCAAAATAGTCATGTCGATCTTTAAGAAAGTTAATCAATTATGACCATAGTTTGGGTTCTAGTTGGGCTCATATTTGATCTTTATGATCTGCCAGTTAGGGTGGATCTAGACCTCTTAAAGTTATTCTATATTAGATTAATCTGGATCAGTTAGATAAGGCCCTTGTTGTAATCGCTATGCGGAGGCTGTCTTGGCCTTCAAAATTTTCTGGTAGCAACTCCTCGAGGCCTATTGATCACCTTTTATTTCCTTCACTCCTCATTTAGTGGGGAATTGTATTATCAGATGAAAGGTTGAAGAGACCGCCCATTTGTCATTGATCCAAGGGCGGCCCATGATCATATTGTATGTTGATGGGCAGTCTAAGACTAGGAATGTAGTCATCTTGTTCACCCCACCCATGTATACTAGAAGCATGATTTCTCATATGGTGAATTTATGTTCTCCACTGAATCGAATCAACACAATTGAATGGAGATTGATGGTATTTAATTTTATGCCCATATCTACTAGAGTTGTGGTGAAGATGATGTTAGCTAAGGATCCGGTATCAACCAATACCTATTTGATGATGAAATTGGTCACATGTAAAGATATTACAAGAGCATCATGGTAGGGGCTTATCAAACCAAAGTTATTATCGTCTGTAAGCCTGATAGTCAAGTTGGTGAAGGACTCTTCAAGCGATTCTGTAGACTAGGACTTTCCACTCAACATATCTCTTGCATATCACTTGGTGGCTGAGTATGTGACACCACTGATTTCAGAGCCTCCAGTGATGTTATTCATAGAATTGTCGATTGGAGGAGTTGGAAGATGTCTATCTATTAGTGTTGGTGCTTAGAGTGCCAATTTCGAATTGTATATTTTATTATTTATTAATAAAATAACTACATTTTCATTTCATACCTTATTAATGGTGTAGTCATTATGCGTATTAGATTTATGTATAGATATGCTAAGAATGACATCAACCTTAGAATAGTCATGTAGTAATACTGGACACTAGGTGGTCCGACATTGGGATAAGTATTACTATTGTAAATTATTCTTAAAGTATATATATAACTACATTTTCATTTCATACCTTATTAATCTAGATGTTCGTTGGGTGTGGATCGATGCACTCAGTAATCAAGTGCTAAACAAGATAGGATCTGTCGGCCCGTATGTGTACCATAAGGGGTATCCATGTGAGTAAAGTCATGATTCTTAAAGCTTTGGCCAAAGTCGATCACCTATGGTCGATCGCATCAGTTATGAAAAATCATGGATATTTTGACATGAGATGTGCGCCTCGGAAACTTGACAATGTATTCTATGTTTCCTAAGCATAATTCGGATAGCCTACGACGGAGGGATTGTCAAATATATGTGATGACCTCGACTTGTATAGTTCAAAAAGGTCGTTCATGTTCTTCGCAAATTCAGAGGTGGCAGAATTGCGCACGTATTAGCTAGGCTTATATGACGAACGACTCTGAACTTAGAGAGTCCCAATATGAAGTGTACTCATTGAGTAGTTGGATAACCGATTATTTTTGATAAAATAAAATATTTGATATTATAATTATCAACTAAGATAATCAAGTATTATTGGATAACATTGATTATTTACTTTGACCTAATTGGATTAATTGAATTAATTCAATAATTACACAAGGGCTTAATTGTGAAATCATAATTATCTCTACCATTTGAGGATATTATGGTAATTATAAGTATGTAATAATATGTGGTTTTGGCTTGATTTAATTGGATTAAATCAAAGTGGCAAACATTTAACTAATCTATTTTCTAATCCTTGTCTTGATTTAATTGGATTAAATCAAAGTGGTAGACAATGGAGATTAGTCACACATAATTATACATATTTGGACAAATTAGATTAAGCCCACATAAAAGTTGATTACAACTTTTATTAATTAAAAATTACCTTATTTTTGCTATAAATAGCAAGCTTTAGGAGGTTTTAATTAAGAAAAGCAAAAGCTTGAGAAAGCTAAATACAATCAAGAATTAGAGAAATTAGCCTAAGTTAGAGAAGTGTTTAGAGAAGCTTTGTGAGGTCTCTATAATATTTCATCTAGGAGAAATCAAGATTGGATCTTGGGGTGAAGCTTGCTAGCATTGGAATCAAGATTGGTTATTGGAGTCAAACTTGCTAATCCTTGGAAGTTCTTTAAACATTTCAACAAGGAGAAGTAGATTGGATCTTTGAATCAACCTTGCTAGGTAAGTTTGATCTTCTCCAAAATCTATATTTTTCATTAGTGAGACATATATTGTTGAATTATGTATTAGATACATAATGTTGAAATTAGGCTAATTAATTGTGTTAAAATGCTTTGGAAGTATAAACACAATATGCTTGTAATTGGGTTAAAATATTTATATTAGACATAGACATAAAATTAGAGTTTGGACTGTAGATAATAGCTCGGAGCTAAGGCTACCATTCTAGAATCAATTGACCACCTTTGGGTGATCTGGAATTGTTCACGAGTCACTTCATTGTGGTATTCTAATTTGGTTTGTGTTTTGAATTCAAAATTTACGGAAGTGTGTATTTAGAATAAATTTATGTTTTTATAAAAATATTTGATATTTTAACAAACTTGATTGTTATTATATAACATGTATTGATGTTAAAATTCATTTTGGGTGTTTTGAAAATATTTAGGGAAAGTTAGAAGAAAATAGGGTTGAAAACCATATTGCCTTCAGCTCTCTATTTCCAGAGAGCTGAAAGGCTGAAGAAATAAGTTTAAAGAAAAAATAAATAAATAAATAAATAAAAATTAGTCAATGCGCGCACAATGCACACGCGCTACGTGCGCTGAATTTTATATTCCCTGTTTTTGATTTTTCAGACTCTGATTCAGCCCTGATTTTTTCCTATACACTCGTAATGGAATATAGTATTTCATTAAATCATTTAAAATTACACCATGCTTGATATCTATGGGTTAGACTCATTTCCACTGTACGAGACACCGATCCGACCCTAGGGGTTCCACATCCGCCCCAACATAATGGTATTAGTAGCAAGGCTTAAACGCACAACACATGTTGCATGTTAGACATGTATTTGAATCTATGCCTCTGTATTTTATTTTAATTATTCATAAGACATATTGGATATGTAAAGCTTGTTTTAAATTAAAATTTTGACCTAATTAAATTAGTGACTTGATTGTCATAAATCTCTAATGTTTAGGTGATTATTTTATTTTAAGTAATAGTATTAGTAATATTGGAGCATTATTAGAAGGTTCTTCTTGTCAATAGGGAGATGAATGAGATCTTACTACTTATATCCAATATCCTCATTAGTGTAAGGGTATAAGTGCTCGAAACTTAGGTCGCTTAGGTAAAACATTAGATGTAGAGTGATGAGTTGACACAGTCACCCAATATCGTCATTAATGTGAGAGTGTACATACGAAGCTCATTAGTGCACATTGACAAGTATACACCTAGAACACGTCTTAATCCAATATCGTCATTAGTGTGAGGATATGAAATGGTTTATGACCAAACTATGAGTCACATGAAGTGATTGACCATGGAGGTCTACCTAATGAGTTTATAAAGGCCAATATCATTATTAGTGTGAGGCTGGAGTAAATGTCATGAGATCCACTTCCCATTATGAAATTATGGTAGTCAAATTTCTATTTTTCGTTAAGGGAGATTACGGAATTACATAAAGTAGTGGGATGGCACTAATAGATTTAAAATTTCATAATCAATTAGTGTTATTATTTTGAAATGAAAATTATTCTGCTACTATTTAAAATATTGTATTATAGATGGCTTCCGTTAATACATTGATGAAACTTTTGGATACCAATAAAATAAAATGAGACGAGAACTATTTCGAATGGGAAATGAACATACACTTGTCTTGGAGTTTGAAAAGTTGACTTATGTCACTGTCAATCCACTACATGTTGAAATCGATCATAACTCCACTCCAGAAGAGCGAGAAACTTTTAATAGATGGAAGGATGATAACCTTAAGGTGAAATCTTATATTTTTGGATCGATGGTTCCAGATTTGCTGAGACAATACATTGAAGTACCGGATGCTTGGAGCATCATGCGAACACTTAAGGAGTTGTTCGAGGCAAATCAAGAGATCAAAATTTTTCGAAGGTCTAAGGAATTGTTCAGTGCTGAACTCAAGGATGGATGAGCTTTCAGCATTCATGTTTTGAACATGATCGACCAGATTCAATACCTAGAATGACTGGGCATTGTGATTGATGAATGATTGGGTCGTAATTTAATTTTGTCTTCTTTGTCTGGTTTTTATGCTAGCTTTGTATTAAACTTCCATATGCACTCGATGCAAGCTAGCTACGAAGAACTTCATAACATGTTACATACGATGAAGCATGATTTGAGGAAAGAAACCCCTACATTGTACCTCCATGGTGGATCTGGCACTTCAAATACTTCTAGGAAGTCAAAGAAAATAAAAATGAGGAAGAAGAAGATTACAAAGAAGAACTCCAATAAGCACAAAGGTGCAAAACCGTAAGTAACTCGTGATTAGTGTCTACACTGCAAGAAGTCTGGACACTGGAAGAATGACTGTCCAGAGCTGAAAGAAAAAGTAGAACCCTCAGGTACGCTTTGTACTTTTCCAATTATTGACATCTCATTAGCCTTAGATGCAAATAGTAGATGAGTGTTAGACACTGGTAGTCCTACTCATATTTGTAACTCCCTGCAGGTAATGAGGGTAAAAAGAAGGATGAATAAAGGGGAGATTCAGCTTAGAGTTGGCAATGGCGAGAAATTAGATGTTAAAACCATAGGAACTGTTGTTTTAGATCTCTCCAGTGGTTGTAAATTAAATTTATAAGACTGTTATTATGTACCCTCACTTATCAGACAAATAATATCACTGCCAATATTAGATAAGATGGATATAAAATAAACATTAAGGATGAAACTTTATGTTTATATGATAAAGATAATTTATAGAAATGTGAATGTTCTTTATCAAACGGCCACTATATTTTGGAAACATATAGAGATTTCTTTAATGTAAAGGAAAATACAAGTAGGAAATCTGAATTAAATAATACTGAATTATGGCATATTAGATTGGGCCACATAGTTGTTAGACGTCTATCCAAATCGGTAAATTATGGTTTGATTGAAAATCTTAACTTAGAACTTTATCCAATTTGTGAGTAATGCATCCAAAGGAAGATGGCAAAGGTCTCATTTCTTGGTGTTGGACACAGTGCTGGAGATTTATTGGAGTCAATACACATTGATATTTGTGGTCCATTAAATCATGTCGCTCATGATGGTTCAACATACTTCGTGACTTTCACGGATGATAAGTCTAGATATGGATATGTCTATTTGATGAGACATGAGTCGGAAACATTTGACAAGTTCAAAATATTCTGAAACGAAATAGAAAAACAAACTAGTAAATTCACCAAATGTCTTAGATCAGATCGATGCGGTGAATACATGAGTGAAGAATTCAAAAAGTATTAATGGAGAATGGAATTCTTGCCCAATATAGCCCACCAGGAACACCTCAACACAATGGTGTGTCTGAGCGTAGAAATCATACTTTATTGGATATGGTGTGATCAATGATGAGCTATACAGATCTTCATTATTATCTTTGGGGTTACGTTTTACTGACTGCTGCCCACATACTTAATAGAGTTCCATCGAAAGCTGTTTTTATGATCCCCTATCAGATATGGTTCGGTAGAAATCAAGTCTTAGAGATTTGAGGTTGTCATGTATACGTTAGAGTTGTGCAACATGATAAACTTGTTGGGGTTGGTGCTCAGAGCGCCAATTCCCCATTGTATTTCCTTGAAAATACTATTGTAAATGTTTTATTATGAATAAAATGAGCAGTTTCTATAGTATAATATATCTTCTAATATGGTAAAGACGTAATAGACCTTAGGATGATTAGTCATGATACAGTTGCAAAAGCGTCACAGCTGACATTGAGTTGTATCATGACGTTGTCATTCTCAGACAGTTCCTGGTCAAGGTTTACACTACTTGGTCAGTAAAGTAAACCAGTTGAGACCGGTACATGTCGTATACTGGAATATATGATTCTAATGGTTTCTCAATGAACCATGAGTCTTGGGGACACATATAGACGTGTAGGTGTTTATAGCGGATAAATACTGAACGACTCACCGAAGATTCTTAATTGATGGTACACCAACGTCAATAAGAATCTTCTCGGGTTGAGTAACATTTATGATTCTTCGACTTGAGATACCATTGTGGGCACATGAGACATCTTCCATACTTAGATGGCAGTCACGTCACCGATCTATTTAGATCAGACATCCGCCTGTTCGTTAGGTGTGGACAGATCCTCAGGGTGTCCTGTGTGTGTCGAGATATGATCCGTCAGTTCTGTGTACAAAGCATAAGTTTTTCATATATGATTAGCAATCAGATAAAAACCATGGGCCCGTGGTACACTTAAGAAGTCAGTTCTAAGTGTTCTTTTAGAGATTTCTAATAGAAACATCGACGGGATTGTCCCTATAGAGATTTGACGTTTACATCTATATCTCTGGGATATATCTGGATACCTGTGACTGAGGAATTATACATATGCCATGACCTCGACCTGTATGATTCAGCGATTTTATCTGTGGTCGTCATAATTTACGGGTGGGTAAATTATGGACATGAAATTGGATTTCGTGACGGATGTGCCTGAATCTAGAGAGTCTCACTAGTGAAATATACTCGTAGAGCACTAGGGCAATATTTATGAATAATACTGATTTTTTATAAGTCGTTTAAAGGTTAAACGAAAAATACATGCGAAGGGACCTAATAGTCATTTCCTAATTTTTGTGTATTTGCATTTAATGATAGATTTTATCAAATACACATTAATTAACTGTCAAATTGAGATATTTGACTAATATCATAAATATATATGTATTTGAATATTTAATGTAAATATATTACATATATTTAAAATATTTATATTTAAATAATTATTTAATTATTTAATTTTTAAATTATTAAATTAATTAATATAAATATCTTAAAGTTATGATATTTATGGAAATACTTTTAGTTACTTTTGATGACTTGTTGAATAATTCATTAAAGTTGTAATGATTTAAAACACAAGTTGATAAAGCAAATTAATGAAACAAAAAAAATATCTAGATATTTTTCCTTATACCAAATTCGGCCAAGCCCTTTTGGAGGACGTATAAATTGTTTTGTTTCATTTTTAGGGTTTAAGGGTTCATTAGTTACCAAAATAAACACAAAAGAAGTTGAGAGAAAAGTTTGAAGGCAAAAGGAAAAAGCTTGGAAATCTTTTGTATTTGTAAGTTTTTCTTTAAAGTATTCAACATGAAAAATATTTCTAACATGCTTAGCTTCAACTTATGTTGATTTGATGTTGTCTCTTCACTTATAGTTTGTGTTTTAATTGGTTGTGAACTTGAATGAAAGATGTATGCATGTATGGTTTCCAAGTGAGCTTGAAATGGTTTCATAAGCTCTCTTTTGATTATTTGATTATCAAGTTGACATTCTAGAGTTTTTTAGCCACTCCTTGGTGACCTAGAATTGTTCTATAGTTATTTCAAAGTGTTGAGACTTATTTGGTGTGGTAAAGAATGAATTAAAGTGTTGGATTTCAAAGATTTGGTAATATTTGTCAATTTGAGGAAATTATAAAATTAGGATTCTTAACCCTTTTCAAATTTTGGGATTTTCATATATGTGATGTACTATAGTGTTTATATGATGCATATAAATTTTTGGGTTGATTGGATTTGATCTTGACATGTTTTGAACATAAAAGGGCTAAATTACAAAATTTGATTTTTTTTCTGGGTGCTCTCGGCAATTTGACTAAAATTGGGGATTTTATTGCAATCTGATTTTGATGAGTTGGACTTGTTGGAAATCATTTTAGAAATAATTTAGAATCATCCAAAATCGTATTTGACAATTTTGGGACTAAAATGATCAATTTGCAAAGTATTGGGGCAATTTGGTAATTACTAAGAAATTTGGTTTCTTGTGTAATTTTTTCAGAATTTGATAATTGGGTAATTAAATAAATAAGTTTATTTGATTGATCCAAGAAAAATTTTGAAATCGAAAAATTTTGATTTTCCGCAATTCCGCTGCGTTACCGGATTTTCGCCATAAAACCCTACAAAATGGTATCAGAGCGAGTCTGATTCTTGACACCCTAATATGATTATGCCTTTTAAATTCATTGTTTAATTTAATCTTTACTTGATGCATGCATGTGTTTATTTAAATAGATTAAATAAAGTAAAAAAGCATCTTTTGCGGAAAATCCATAATTAATAAGGTTTATGTTAATTATGTATTTGATGCATATTACATGGTCCGTCTTGTCAATACGATTTATGGATAATTTTCCGTGACGACATCCGAGACCGTGCCAAAGCTGTGAGGGTGTAGCCGATAGAAATTTATTTATGCCGGATGTATATCAGATACTAGATAAATTCAAGCGAAAGCTGAATCCTGAACGTGCCAAAGCTGTCAGGGTTACGCAAGTAGTTGTAGTTTATTATTGACGAGTTTAACCTTGGTACGTCTCCTTATGAACGTGCCAAAGCTGTCACAACGAGAAACGACCAGGACCGGAAAACCTAGGAGTTGAGTGATTGACAAGGATTTGTCTACCTGATGAATATACGTAGCGGAGAGACCGTACCAAGCTGTGAGCTGAAATATATTCATGGGATCCACCTTTTACTATTGTATTTAATTTAATTATTACATCTTTGTATTCTGTTTGGGGATTACAGTATTGCATGATTTAGTGGGAGGGGCATTTTTAGATTAAAAATCCATGATCTAGTTAATGTTTTTGATATTATATGAAACTGTTTTATAACTGCTAACCGTTTTTCGTAATCTATATGATAGATTTGCGATGGTGGCACAATCGACTAATCTGTTTGCGCGTATGTTGGATACGAACAAACTTAAAGGCGCTGAGAACTTCGTCGATTGGGGTATGGATTTAAGGATTGTCCTTGATTCCGAGAAGTTGGGATATGTTCTTGAGGGTCCGCTGCCCATTGCTGTGTCTGAGGACGCAACACCGGAGGAACACCAAGCTTTCCAAGCTTGGAAAGGTGATGATTTAAAAGTTAAATCATACATCTTAAGTTCACCTGGTACGGGGCTCAAGAAACA
The DNA here is from genome assembly GCA_019454045.1 of Zanthoxylum bungeanum. Classification (NCBI taxonomy): domain Eukaryota; kingdom Viridiplantae; phylum Streptophyta; class Magnoliopsida; order Sapindales; family Rutaceae; genus Zanthoxylum; species Zanthoxylum bungeanum. The sequence continues at coordinate 35,949 of SKCR01030622.1, forward strand.
ATACTATGGCATGACAGATGCGTATAGTATGATGATGCGATTAAGAGAATCGTTCATGAACCAATAACAAATTGTTGTTCATAAAGTTTCCATGGAACTGTTCCATGCGCGACTGGACGAGGGGCAAGCTGTGAGCTCGCATGTTCTTCACATGATCGATCAACTGAGGCAACATAATCTCCCTCTGAATGACATTCTCAGTGGGAGTGTCATTCTTGGTTCGCTCTCAGCTTCTTATCGCCAATTCGTGATGTACTTCAACATGAATGGGATTATCTGCACCTACCATGAGCTACATAGGATGTTGATCACGGCGGAAGAGGACTTAAGGAAGGAGTACCGACTCGCCCTCCGAAACCTACTTCACTTTCTGCTTCTTCCCAGACCTGGTCAAATGGAAAGAAGACGAAAGTGAAGAAGAAGAAGGGTTTCGATTCTCAACCACAGGGAAAGATAGCAAAGCCCAAGAGGGCGTCCAAAGACAAATGTCATCACTGCAGCAAAGTCGGGTACTGGAAAAGGAACTGTCCTGACTACATTGCCCAGATAAGGAGGGAGGAGAGCATCTCGTCAGGTAAATTTATTTTTCCAGTTATTGATATCTCACTGGCTTGTGAAGCTGTAACATCCAGCTGGATTTTCGATTTGCTTTTCCTGTTCACATTTGCAATTCGTTGCAGGTGTTGAAGGAAAGTAAGAAACTGAAGCCTGGATAGATGCAATTGCGTTTTGGGAGTGGAGACTCTCTGGATGCAATTGCAGTGGGAGTATGCGAGATCCCTTTGCCGAATGGGAAACTTTTGTTGTATGATTACTACGTTGTACCAGGATGTGTAGCAAATATTATATCTCTTTTTGTATTAGATACAGAAGGTTATCGTATTAATATTAAGAACTGTTCTTTGTATTTATATGATAAACGTAATATTCAGATCCTTTGTTGTCCAAATGAGCATGTCATTACATATTGCATACTTCTAAATATATTTTGAATATTGGGATGAATAAATGTAGTTTACCTGTTGTTAATAATACTGAACTTTGGCATATGTGGCTAGGTCATATAGGTATTAAACGCCTTACCCAATTGGTTAGGAATGGTTTGATATCAGATCTCATCATTGAACCCTATCCAACTTGTGAATCATGTATTCAGGGTAAGATGGCCAAAGCCTTATTTTCTGGTGTTGGACACCGCGCCACTAACTTACTGGAACTCGTACATTCTGATGTATGTGGTCCACTAAGTCAGACTATTCACAGTGGTTATTCGTACTTCGTTACCTTTACCGATGATCTGTCATGGTACGGTTATGTCTATCTGATGCGACATAAATCGGAAACCTTTGAAAAGTTCAAAGAGTTCTGAAATGAAGTAGAAAAACAGACTGGTCAATATATTAAATGCCTTCGATCGATCGAGTAAGCGAATATATGAGTTGTGAGTTCATGGATTATATGAAGGAGAATAGGATTCTCGTTCAATATACTCCTCCAGGTACTCCACAACACAATGAAATCTGAGAGGAGAAATCAGACTTTATTGGATATGGTCCGATCAATGTTGAGTTTTACAGATTTGCCCTATTTCCTATGGGATACTCTCTTTTAACTGTTGCACATCTTTTGTAACATTCATTCAAAAGCTTTTCCTACGACTCCGTATGAGATATGGACCGGTAGGAGACCAAATCTTAGTTATATTAAGGTTTGGGGTTGTCCTGCCTATGTCCAGGATGACTCAGCCAGATAAGCTTTCGCCTCAAGGGTAAAAGTGTAGGTTTGTTTGATATCCTTCAAATACGAAGGGATATCTGTTCTATGATATCGAGCATCGAAATTTGTTCGTAGCTCGCTTCGTAAGATTTATAGAAGTAGAATTTTTGTCAGAATGAGGAGGTAATCATAGACATGTTGAACTTGATGAAGTCCAACCTGAAAACAACGAACCAACGGAGGAACCTGAAGTTCAATTAGATGAGGAAACCTTCAACACACACACTTCATAGGTCACAAAGGGTATCTAGACCTCATGAACGCTTGTATTTGATACAAGAGAAGAGTCTCGATGTTCTCTTAGTTGAAGAGATTGATCCTTTTACCTATAGAGAATCGATGTTGGACATCGACTCCGTGAAATGGCAAAGTGCCAAGAAATCTGAGTTAGACTCAATACATGAGAATCAAGTTTGGGACTTGGTTTCGCTTCTCGAATGAATTGTTCCTATCGGTTGTAAATGGTTTACAAGAGGAAGCGCGGGCCTGATGGTAAGGTTGAAACCTAAGGCCCGACTGATAGCAAAAGGTTACATGCACGACCTGGCGTCGACTACGATGAAACTTTTCCACCAGTAGCATGTTTAAGCCTATTAGGATTTTGCTTTCTATAGCTGCGTATCATGACTACGAGATTGGCAAATGGATGTTAAAGGGGCTTTTCTAAATGGATTTCTTGATGAAGAAATCTATATGGAACAGCCGGAAGGTTTTGCATCCAGCGAAAACTTGGTGTGGTATGTAAGCTTAAGAAGTCCATTTATGGACTTAAACAAGCTTCACAAAGCTGGAATCTTTGATTCAACGAGATTATTATATCGTGTGGTTTTCTCAAGAATTCGGAAGAATCATGAGTGTATCAGAAGGCCAGTGGGAGCATGGTAGTATTTTTAGTCCTCTATGTTGATGACATCCTAATCATTTTGAATGATATATGGATGTTACAAGGCGTCAAAGCATATCTCTGTAATAATTTCTCCATAAAGGATCTGGGAGAAGCTTCCTATGTTTTAGGGATAAAACTCTAAAGAGATAGACAAAGGAAGCTGATTGGGTTATCACAATCAACGTACATAGATAAGATCTTGGAACGGTATATTTTGGTAACTGTAAGACAGCAAACATACCATCCAGACATGGGATTCATCTTTCAAAGAAGATGAGTCCACAAACAGAAGATGAGAAGGTTAGAATGTCTAACCAACTTTATATTTCGTGTTTAGGTAGCATAATGTATGTCATGTTATGTACAAGGCCTGATATCAATTTCACTGTTAGCGTAACCAGTAGATATCAGTCCAATCCAGGAAATGACCATTGGATGGCCATTAAACATAACCTGAAGTATCTTAAATGTACTAAGGATAAGTTGATAATTCATGGAGGAAGTGAACTGTAAGTTAATAGGTATACGGATTTCGACTTCCAGTCGGATCCCAATGATAGAAAGTCTACATCTAGATTCGTATTTACCCTTAACGGAGGTGCAGTTTGTTGGAAGAGTTCCAAACATGGGTCAACAGCAGATTCCACCACAGAGGCAGAATACATTGCAGCTTCTGAAGCTGCAAAAGAAGCTGTATGGATTAAGAACTTTATCACAGAATTGGGAGTTGTCCCAAGTATTGAAAATGCAATTCCGTTATACTGTGATAATATTGGAGCCATTGCCCAAGCAAAGGAACCGATGGCGCATCAATAGTCGAAGCATGTGGAAAGGAAGTACCACATCATTCGAGAGATTGTGTCACAAGGGGATATTATTGTGTGCAAGGTACCGAGTGAAGATAATGTGGCAGACCCGCATTCGAAGGCCATACCTCCGAAGTTATTTGATAAACATGTGGAGTCAATGGGTTTTAGATAAAATCGATATTGGCACTAGAGCAAGTGGGAGATTTTGTTGTTGGGGCTCAGAGCTCCAATTCCCCGTTGTATTTCCTTGAAAATACTATTATAAACATTTTATTATGAATAAAATGAGCAGTTTCTATAATATAATATATCTTCTAATATGGTAAAGACGTAATAGACCTTAGGATGATTAGTCATGATACAGTTGCAAAAGCGTCGCAACTGACATTAAGTTGTATCATGACGATATCACTCTCAGACAATTCCTGGTCAAGGTTTACAATACTTGGTCAGTAAAGTAAACCCGTTGAGACCGGTACATGTCGTATACTGAAATATATGATTCCAATGGTTTCTCAATGAACCATGAGTCTTGGGGACTCATATAGACGTACATGTGTTTATAACGGATAAATACTGAACGACTCACTAAATATTCTTAATGGATGGTACACCAACGTCAATAAGAATCTTCTCGGGTTGAGTAGCATTTGTGATTCTTCGACTTGAGATACCATTGTGGGCACATGAGACATCTTCCAAACTTAGATGGCAGTCACGTCACCGATCTATTTAGATCCGACCTCCGCCTGTTCGTTGGGTGTCGACAGATCCTCAGGATATCATGTGTGTGTCGAGATAGGATCCGTCAATTATGTGTACAGAGCATAGGCAGTCCAATATATGATTAGCAATCAGATAAAAACCATGGGCTCGTGGTACACTTAAGAAGTCAGTTCTAAGTGTTCTTTTAGAGATTGCTAATAGAGACGTCGACGGGATTTTCCCTATAGAGATTTGACGTTTACATCTATATCTCTGGGATATATCCGGATACCTGTGACGGTGGAATTATATATATGCCATAACCTCGACCTGTATGATTCAGCGAGTTTATCTGTGGTCGTCATAATTTACGGGTAGTAAATTTTGGGCACGAAATTAGATTTCGTGACGGATGTGCCTGAATCTAGAGAGTCTCACTAGTGAAATATACCCGTAGAGCACTAGGGCAACATTTATGAATAATAATGATTATTTATAAGTCGTTTAAAGGTTAAACGAAAAATACATGCGAAGGGAGCTAATAGTCATTTCCTAATTTTGGTGTATTTGCATGTAATGATAGATTTTATCGATAATGATAGATTTTATCAAAAACACATTAATTAACTGTCAATTTGAGATATTTGACTAATATCATAAATATATATGTATTTGGATATTTAATGTAAATATAATACATATATTTAAAATATTTATATTTAAATAATTATTTAATTATTAAATTATTAAATTAATTAAAATATAAATCTCTTACAGTTGTGATATTTATGGAAATGCTTTTAGTTGGTTTTGTTGAATTTTTGAATAATTCATTAAAGTTGTAATGATTTAAAACACAAGTTGATAAAAGCAAATTAATGAAACAAAAATAAATATCTAGATATTTTGCCTTATACCAAATTCGGCCAAGCCCTTTTGGAGGAGGTATAAATTATTTTGTTTCATTTTTAGGGTTTAAGGGTTCATTAGTTACCAAAATAAACACAAAAGAAGTTGAGAGAAAAGTTTGAAGGCAAAAGGAAAAAGGAAAAAGGAAAAAGGTTGGAAATCTTTTGTATTTGTAAGTTTTTCTTTAAAGCTTTCAACATGAAAAATATTTCAAACATGCTTAGCTTCAACTTGTGTTGCTTTGATGTTGTCTCTTCACTTATAATTTGTGTTTTTAATTTTTTTTTTAACTTGAATGAAAGATGTATGCATGTATGGTTTCCAAGTGAGCTTGAAATGATTTCATAAGCTCTCTTTTGATTATTTGATAATCAAGTTGTCATTCTAGAGTTGTTGAGCCACTCCTTGGTGACGTAGAATTTTTCTAGAGTTATTTCAAAGTGGTGAGACTTGTTTGGTGTGGTAAAGAATTAATTAAAGTGTTGGATTTTAAAGATTTGGTAATATTTGTCAATTTGAGGAAATTGTAAAATTAGGGTTCTTAACCCTTTCCAAATTTGGGGTTTTTTATATATGTGATGTATTATAGTGTGTATATGATGCATATAAATTTTTGGGATGATTGGATTTGATCTTGACATGTTTTGAACATAAAAAGACTAAATTAAAAAATCTGAATTTTTCTGGGTGCTCTCGGCAATTTGGCTAAAATTGGGGATTTTGTTGCAATCTGATTTTGATGAGTTGGACTTGTTGGAAATCATTTTAGAAATGATTTATAATCATCCAAAATTATATTTGACAATTTTGGGACTAAAATGATCAATTTGCAAAGTATTGAGGCAATTCGGTAATTACTAACAAATTTGGTTTCTTGTGTAATTTTTCAGAATTTGATAATTGGGTAATTAAATAAATAAGTTTATTTGATTGATCTTAGAAAAATTTTGAAATTTTCAGCGATTCTGCTGCGTTACCAGATTTTCGCCATAAAACCCCTACAAAACTAGCACGCATAGGGTATACATGTGGTTCGTTGGATATCCTTATAATTCCATGGGATATCAATTCTACGATTTCAAGCAATAAAATGTATTTGTTGTTCGTTTTGCCATTTTTCTTGAAAAATAATTTTTGAGAGAAAGTGAGAATTGTAGAGAGATTGAATTTGATGAGTTTAATCATAACATTAATGAACCTGGGATAGAATCAGGGATCCAATTAGGAGAATGCTCTACAACACAAGTTCTATGTAAGTCGAATATAATATCAAATCCTCTTGAGAGATTATTTTTAACATCTGATGCGAGCCTTGATGTTTTCCTCTTAGAGGAAACAGATCTGACTATGTATAAGAAAACGATATTGGATATCGATTCAAGAAAATGACAGAAAACCATGAAATCCGAGATGAATTCTATGCATGACAATCAAATCTGGGAGTTAGTTGAACTTCTTGAAGGAGTTAAACCTATAGGATGTACATGGGTTTACAAAAGGAAGCGAGGGCTCGATGGAAAAGTGGAAACCTTTAAGGCCCGATTGGTAGTCAAAGGTTACACTCAACGTCCTGGGATTGACTATAAGGAAACGTTTTCACCAGTAGCCATGCTAAAATCCATTAGGATACTTTTAGCCATTGCTACATATCACGACTATGAGATATGGCAGATGGATGTGAGAACTGTTATCCTAAATTGGTCCACTATGAGGATATCTATATGGAACAACCAGTATCCAGTGAGACTTCAAACTAGGTTTGTAAGCTCCATAAGTATATGGACTTAAACAGGCATCCCGAAGCTAGAATCTTCGTTTTGATGAGATAATTGGATTATCTGGATTCATCAAGAACGATGAAGAACCGTTTGTTTCTAAGAAAGTGAGTGGGAGCATGATAGTTTTCCTAGCTTTGTATGTAGACCACATCCTTATCATTGGAAATGATATAGGATTGATGCAAATTGTGAAAGTCTACCTTTGTAAGAACTTCTCCATGAAAGATATGGGTGAAGCTTCATATAGACTAGGTATAAGGCTTTACTGGGATAGAGTTAGGAAGCTTATAGGATTGTCGCAATTGACGTACAAAGATAAAATGTTAGAAAGTTCTGCTAGGCAGTAAATTTACCTTTCCGATATGGCATACATCTTTCAAAAGAATATGGTAGAGAGATTTAGAACTTCTAACTTGCCATATGTTTCTAGGAAGTATTATGTATGTTATATTATGTACTAGACTTGACATCCGTTTCGGCATCATTGTGACTGGCCGATATCAATCTGATCCAGGTAATGATCATTGGACAGTCGTGAAACATATCCTGAAATATCTTAAGTGTACTAGGGATACATTTCTGATATATGGAGAAGATGAGCTACAATTTAAGGGTTATATAGTCACTAACTTCCAAGGAGATTCAGATGATAGATAGTCTACATCCGGATATATATTTACCCTTAATAATGGTGCAGTTAGTTGGCGATGTTCATAGTAAGACTCAACACACCATTGAGGCGGAATTTATAGTGGTTTTAAAAGCTACTAAAGAAGTTGTATAGATTAGAAATTTTATCACATAACTTGGTGTTATGCCTAGTATTACGGATTTGATCCCATTGTACTCTGATAATAGCGGAGCCATTGTGCAGGCTAAGGATCTGAGAGCGCATTCTAAGTCTAAACACGTGGAATAGAAATACCGCATAATTAGAGAAATAATTTAACGAAAAGACATAGTGATCTTGAAGGTTCAAGGACTAGACAACGTATCAGACCCCATTACAAAGGTCTTACCTTCTAAGTTATTCGATAAATATGTGGAGGAGATGAGACTGCGGTATCATCCAGAGTGGCACTCAACAAGTGGCAGTTTGTTGGAGTTGGTGCTTGGAGTGCCAATTCAAATTATATATTTTATTATTTATTAATAAAATAACTACATTTTCATTTTATACCTTATTAATGATATTGTCATTATGCATACTAGATTTATGTATAGATATGATAAGAATGACATCGACCTTATAATAGTCTTGTAGTAATATTAGACACTAGGTGGTCCGACATTGGGATAAGTATTACTATTGTAAATTATTCTTAAAGTATATATATATTCCTAGTCATTGGTTTTGGAATACGGTTGAATTCTTATAACCTAGAAGACTAGCACATGTCGTATATTAGAATTGGAGTTCCAATGGTTTAACCTGATGTACCATGAGTTTTAAAAACTCGTATAGACGTGTGGGTATTGGTTGAACCAAATACTAAATGACTTACAGACGATTCCTAATAGTTGGAAGTACACACCACCGTCAATAGGAATCTCCTCAAGTCGAGCAGCATATGTAATCTGACTATAGGCTAGCATTTATTTTATGTGAGACCATCCGCACTTTGATGCCATGTATGTTAGAAACCTTTCATGGTCTAGCCTCTAGATGTTCGTTGGGTGTGGAACGATGCACTTAGTAATCAAGTGCGAAGCAAGATAGGATCTGTCGGCTCGTATATGTACCATAAGGGGTTTAGGTATGCATGAGAGTAAAGTCACGATTCTTAAAACTTTGGCCAAAGTCGATCACCTAGGGTGGATCACATCAGTTATAAAAAATCGTGGACATGTCGACATGAGATGCCTCAGAAACTTGAAGGTGTGTTCTATGTTTCCTAAGCACAACTCGGATAGCCTACGATAGAGGGATTGTTAAACATATGTGATGACCTCAACTTGTAAAGTTAAGAAAGGTCGTTTGTTTCTTTGCGAATTTGAAGGTGGCTGAATTACGTACCTATTAGTTATGATTATATGACGAACGTGTCCGAACTTAGAGAGTCTCAATATGAAGTGTACTCGTTGAGCACTTGGGTAGCCGATTAATTTTGATAAAATATAAAATTCGATATTATAATTATCAACTAAGATAATCAAGTGTTATTTGATAACATTGATTATTTACTTTGACATAATTGGATTAATTGAATTAATTTAATAATTACAAAAGGGCATAATTGTAAAATCATAATTATCTCTACCATTTGATAATATTATGGTAATTGTAAGTATGTAATAATATGTGGTTTTGGCTTGATATAATTGGATTAAATCAAAGTGGCAAACATTTAACTAATCCATTTCATAATCCTTGTCTTGATTTAATTGGATTAAATCAAAGTGGTAGACAATGGAATTAGTCACACCTAATTTTACATATTTGGACAAATTAGATTAAGACCACATAAAAGTTGATTATAACTTTTATTAATTAAAAATTGCCTAGGTTTTGCTATAAATACCAAGCTTTATGAAGGTTTTAATTAAGAAAAGAAAAAGCTTGAGAAAGCTAAATACAAGCATGAATTAGAGAAACTAGCCTAAGTTAGACAAGTGTTTAGAGAAGCTTTGTGAGGTCTCTACAATATTTCATCTAGGAGAAATCAAGATTAGATTTTCGGGTGAAACTTGCTAGTATTGGAATCAAGATTGGATCTTGGAGTCAAGCTTGCTAATCCTTGGAAGTTCTCCAAATATTTCAATAATGAGAAGTAGATTGGATCTTTGAATCAACCTTACTAGGTAAGTTTGATCTTCTCCAAAAGCTATATTTTTCATTAGTGAGACATATATTATTGAATTATGTATTAGATACATAATGTTGAAATTATGCTAGTTAATTGTGTTAGGATGTTTTGGAAGTATAAACACAATACGCTTGTAATTGTGTCAAAATATTTATGTTAGACATAGACATAAAAATGAGTTTGGAACTCTAAATAATAGCTTGGAGCTAAGGCTACCATTCTAGAATCACTTGACCACCTTTGTGTGACCTAGAATTATTCATGAGTCACTTCATTATGGGATTCTAATTTGGTTTATGTTTTGGATTCAAAATTTACGCAAGTGCGTATTTAGAATAAATTTATGTTTTTGTAAAAACATCTGATATTTTGAAAAACTTGATTTTTATTCTATAACATGTGTCGATGTTGGTTTTGATGTTAAAATTAATTTTGGGTGTTTTGAAACTATTTAGGGAAGGTTAGAAGCAAATAGGGTTGAAAAACTTATTGCCTTAAGCTCTTTGTTTCCAGATAGTTGAAGGGCTGAAGAAATAAATTTAAAGAAAAAATTAGTCAGTGCGCGCATTGTAGAGCGCATGTCATGTGTTTCGAGCGCTGAATTTTATTTTTCCCCATTTTTTAGTTTCTGGACCCCGATTCAGCCCCTCTTTTTTTCCTATACAATCGTAATAGAATATATTATTTCATTAAATTACTTAAAATTACACCCATGCTTGATATCCATGGGTTATACCCATTTTCACTGCGTGGGGCACTGATCCGACCCTAGGAGTTCCACATCCACCCCAACACTATCATCTTTTTTGCCTATTCCATCTCTTCGGGCCAAAGTTTTCTTGCCATTTTCTGTAAGAAGGTCTCTGAGGTAGCCTTTATTCAGCAGCTCCAGTACTTCCAACTTAGGGCTATGTAAAGCCTTCTCTTAGACGCTCTGGCCATCATACCGAGCTTCCCATCTTCTTCAGAATGGAGACCATATCCACAGAAGACACAATAAAGTTATAGTCTGTGAGTCTCGGTCGGCTGGATGAAGAATGGTGTCACACTGTGTTGGTTAAGGGCCTATGCTCATAATGCTTGTTGATTAGGTGATGCTCTTTTGCATGTGGGATCCTTCAGTCCGTTGGCTGACGGATCCCTACTTCGTACTTCAGTCATTAGGGGTTTGAAGTCCTCTCTTCGCTGTGATTGCTAGGGCCAACAAATTTCTTATTTCTCTTGTCTTCCTCCTACCGGATCTCAATTTGTGCTCGGACCATTACTTCATCCATGATGTGACACTTGAACTTTGTCAGCTTCTTGTATAGTCCATTGTCTGCGAGTAGTCCATTACAGAAGGCTTCGATGCTATCGATTGGTGGAGGTCAGGTATGGAAGTCCTTTCCCTATTGAAGCAAGCGCGTTACTTCGTAAGGATTCCCTCTTCCGCTAATGGATGGAATTTAGGTTGTCAATGGTTTTCTCGAATTTACAAGAGCTTGCAAAGTGCTCCATAAATTTGTCTACTAACTCCTGATAGGATCTGATGGACTGATAGAGAAGATTAATAAACCAAGTTATAATCGGGCCTGCTAGCGTCTCATCAAATCCTCTACGCATGCCAGCCTCCCATTATTTCGGCGTAAGAGCCGTGGACATCATCTTATATTTGTAGTTGACTATATGCTCGTCTGGGTCAGTAGACCCATCATATAGCCTCATGTCTAGAGGGCTGAACTTGCGGGGGAGTTCTACCACTGGAAGAAGTGATACAACTATCATCCTCTATGACACCATAAGAATACAATCAACATTATCAAATTTTCAATTGAATTGGCACGATATTGTGCTTTTGGGGGATACTTGAGGTTTTAATTAACTATGCAATTTCTAATTAATTTTATAGCAGTACACTCACAATGTTAACTGATATGACACTAATATATTCTTACTATTTGTATAACTAATTATCATATGATGATAGGTTCACAAAAATGTACTTTGGACACGACTTATATGACTAATATTGTAATTTTTTAGAAGTAATTTAGATATTTTTGTCAGAGTTGGTACTTGGAGCGCCAATCCGAATAATATATTGTACATTATATTTTATTATTTATTAATAAAATAACTTTATTTTCATTTATCTCTTTATTAATGGTAATGTCATTTCACATATTAGATTGATATATATATATATATATATATATATATGCTGAGAATGACATAAACCTTAAAATAGTCATATAGTAATACTGGACATTGGGTGGTCCGACATTGGAATAGTATTACTATTATAAACTATTCTTAAAGTAAATATTCATAATATTTGGTTTTGGAATACGATCGAATTTCTATCACCTAAAAGACTAGCACATGTCGTATATTGGAATTGGAGGTCCAATGGTTTAACCCGATGTACCATGAGCAAGAGAAGATCGTATAGACATGTGGATATTCGTTGGATCGAATACTGAATGACTCACAGTTGATTCCTACTAGTTGGTCCTCGAGTCGAGTAGCATATGTGATCCTTTGACTATAGGATAATATTGATTTTGTGTGTGATCTTCCATACTTTGATGCCATATATGTTAGAGACCTTTAATGGTCTGACCACTAGATGTTCATTGGGTGTGGACCTGTGCACTCGTTAATCAAGTGCGTATCAAGATAGGATTTGAAAGTCCGTATATGTACCATATGGGGTTTAGATATCCATGTATGTAAGTCATTATTCTTAAGACTTTGGCCAAAACCGGTCACTTAGGGTGGATAGCATATATCAAAATAGTGTTCTGATTAGTTGTAAAGAATCATTGACATGTCAACATGAGATGTGCGCCTCGGAAACTTGACGGTGTAATATATGTTTCTTAAGCACAACTTGGATAGCCTACGACAGAGAGATTGTTAAACATATGTGATGACCTTGACTAGTATAATTCAAAAAGGTCGTTCGTGTTCTTCACAAATAAGAGAGGTGGCCGAATAGTATACATAAACCTAGGCTTATATGAGAATGTCTCTGGACTTAGAGAGTCCCACAATATGAAGTGTACTCATTGAGCACTTGCGTAGCCAATAATTTTTATAATAAATAATATTATAATTATCAACTAAAATAATTAAGTGTTATTGGATAATATTAATTATTTACTTTGACCCAAATTGGATTAATTAGATTAATCCAAAATCACACAAGAGTTTTGTTGTAATTTCATAAATATCTTTACCGTTGGAGGATATTTTGGTAATTACAGATATGTAATAATAGGTGTATTTGGCTTGATTTAATTGGATTAATCAAAATAATAGATATACAACTAATCCATTAATTAAACTTTGTTTTGATTTATTGGAATAAATCAAAGTGGTAGTCAAATGTGATTAGTCACGCTTAATTATACATATTGGACAAATTGGATTAAGCCCACAAAAAAATTGATTGGAACTTTTATTAATTAAAAATTGCATAAGTTTTGCTATAAAAGGCAAGTTTGAGCAAATTTTAACTAAGCTTGAGAAATCTAAAACAAGCAAGAATTATAAATATTAGCCTAAGTAAAAGAAGTGTTTAGAGAAGCTTTGGAATTTCTCTATAATATTTTATCAAAGAGAAGAAGATTGGATCTTGGAACCAAGTTTGCTAGCTTTGGGAATTCTCTACAATAACAAGGAGAAGAATATTGGATCTTGGAACCAAGCTTGATAGTTTTGGAGTTCTCCACAACATTTCAACAATGAGAATAAGATTGGATCTTGGAATCAAGCTTGCTAGGTAAGTTTAATCTTCTCCAAGCTATGTTTTCATTAGTGAGTTATCATTAGTGAGACATATAGTTATAAATTATGTATTGGATACATAATAACATAGCTTGATCTTGAAATTAGGCTAATTAATTGTGTACTGATGATTTGGAAGTATAAACACAATATGCTTGTAATTGGGTCAAAATATTCATGTTAGACATACAACATAAAATTAGAGTTGTTAAAACTCTAGATGATAGCTTGGAGCTATGGCTACCATTCTAGAATCACTTGACCACCTTCGAGTGACCTAGAATTGTTCATGAGTCACTTTATTGTGAAATTCTATTTTGGTTTATGTTTTGATTCAAAGAAATACATATATGTATTTAGAATACATGTATGTTTGTTGTATAATATGTGTTGATGTTTGTTGTATAATATGTGTTGATGTTTGTTTTTATGTTAAAATTGGACTTTTAGGTGTATTGAAGTGTTTGAATAAAATTGGAAGTGTTTAGAATTGATTTAAAGGTAAAAATGCTCTATGCCAATATTTTACACATGGTAGGGTCGCGACACTGAGCTCTCAGAGCTTCTGGTGTCACGATACTAACCCTTGCACTGAGCATTCACAGATTGGGCATTGCGACTCCCAAGCCCGAGCATCGCGACACTGACAGCTACTGTCCATGAGTACTGAAACTTCATTTTCTCTGTTTCGGAGTTTTCAGACTCCGATTTGGTCCCCATTTTTTCCTACGATCTGGTACCGGAATATAGTATTCTATAAAATAATCTAAAAATACACCTATTCTTGATATCTATGGGTTAGACTCACTTTCCCTGCATGAGACACCGATATCTGTCTTAATAATTTTAATGTATTTATGTGTTATATTCTTTATCTTATAAAATGTCCAAGTTTATGTTGCTTTTTGTGATTTTTTTTTTTTGTAGAAACAATGCTAGTGCAAAATAGATGCTCAATACTTTGCAAAATTATGAGAGTGCACTAGTGGTACTTGTCTTTGTTTATTCTCTCAAATGTTTCAGAAGATTCAGAGCTTCATTTGATACGGGGTTAGTGGCATTAAAAAGTAGACTCGAAGACAATTTTGTGCATATAAAGAACACAAGATTTGGCTAAGCAACAAAAACGTTATAACACTACAAAAATTATACCCTTAGCGTCGAAATAAATCGACGCCAAAAACCATATTTTCGACGCAAAATATTATTAGCGTCGAAATAATCAGACGCAAAAAGTGGACGTTGAAATGTCGATGAGAATAACGTTTAGCGTCGAAAGAAACAATTACGACGCTAAAGACTGTATTTGGCGTCCAATTTTTTTCGACGCTAAATTAAATTTTCTGACGCTATAGGTTATATTTGGCGACGAAATAAGTCGACGCTAAAAGTTTGACTTTTAGCTTCGAAATATGTCGACGCTAGAGTATATAAAAAAGTAATATTTGTATACTTACTGCGGCGATTTTCTTGTAACTATTAGCATCGAAATGCTCGACGCCAAAAGATTTATTTTGGCGTCGACTGTTTCGACGCTAATAGTTAAAAAAATTTGTTTTTTAAAAAATTATTAATTTACTTCTTTTTAGTCTAAAATAATTAATTTAATATTTAATTTAATTGAAAAAAATTTCTGATTAATAACTGTGAACACTGGTTTTCGCCCGAGGTCCACAATTGAGAATTCGAAGGAAGGGCACTAGCGATCCTGCAAAACAAAGATAGAGTGAGCGGGAGTACTACCCACCGGTGTGGTGGGTGTCGGGGGCACTCCGATGCTCAACTCAATAATGTGAATAAGTCGGATGTAGGGAGAATAAGGCCTGAAGTTACCTTTGTCCTCGTTTGTTTGCCGTGAGGGCAGGGTACTATGACCTCTCTGATCCCCCGCAGTATGATCTTCTCCTTTATAGGCCCTTATGACGTGTGGTCATTTAAGTCTCTTCTTCCCATTGGATGTGTTAATGATGGGGTTTATGACTGTAACTGTCGATTTAATGGAGTTCATTACTGAATGTGTTTTCCCAATCTAATTACTCATGAATCTATTGGCCTTCCTGAACTGTTAAATCCGTGATTATGGGCTCTGGACTAGTCTGGCCTCTCAGCCCAAAACTGATTTCTCAAACTAGATCTGATGGTGGGCCTCAGGGCTTTGGTTTCGTGATTGGCCCAAAGACGGAATGACGGTTATGCCATTGGGCCCAAATTTGGCCCGTATAGTTTATCCCCTACTCTCTAAGTCAATGAGTCCTTGGCTTGGAGAGTATTTGACTCGCGTGTCGAGACCATAGGATGAAGGTGTATTTGACCGTTGATGCTGCCTATTGATTGAACCAAACGAATGTCAAGTTATGAACTTGACTCTACATGATCCATCGTGGATGTGTCCAGTCGAATGAGCTAGATGAAGGTCAGGATCATGAACTTGACTCTACAAGAGCCATTGGGGAAGTACCCAGTCGACTGAACCAGATGAAGGTTGGGATATATGTCATACGACATGTGTAATATATGTCTAAAACTTGACTCGACCTAAGTCCATTGGGGATGTCCCCGGTCAACTGAACCAGATGAAGTTTTAGGATATAAGTCATACGACATGTGTTAATTCATATCTACAACTTAACTCGACATGAGTCCATAGGGGATGTCCCCGATCTACCGAACCAGATGAAGGTTCATGATATAAGTCATACGACATTTATAGTCCATGTCTACAACTTGACTCGACATGAGTCCATTGGGGATGTCCCCGGTCAACTGAACCGGATGAAGTTTCAGTATATAAGTCATACGACATGTGTTAATCCATATCTACAACTTGACTCGACATAAGTCCATGGGGGATGTCCCCGATCTACCGAACCAGATGAAGGTTCATGATATAAGTCATACGACATGTGTAGTCCATGTCTACAACTTGACTCGACATGAGTCCATTGGGGATGTCCTCGGTCAACTGAACCAGATGAAGTTTCAGGATATAAGTCATACGACATGTGTTAATCCATGTCTACAACTTGACTCAACATGAGTCCATGGGGGATGTCCCCGGTCGAGTGAACCAGATGAAGGTTCATGAGTTATTTTCACTCGACATGTCGTATGGACTGTAGGAAGTCCATGTCTAAATTTGACTCGACATGAGTCCATGGGGGATGTCCCCGGTCGACTGAACCAAATGAAGGTTCATAAGAGTTCTCATTCCTCATTCTACAAGACCTGACAAAGGCCATTGAGGGTGTAATTCCTCATTCTATAGGACTTGTAGTCTGAGACCATGTCGTTTGAAGACCATGAGACTACAGTCGAATGAACATGATGAAGGTCCATGAGGGTTCTCATTCCTCATTCTACAAGACCTGACAAAGTTCAATGATGATATAATTCCTCATTCTACAAGACTTGTAGTCTGAGATTATGTCGTTTGAAGACCATGAGACTACGGTCGAATGAACCTGATGAAGGTCCATGAGGGTTCTCATTCCTCATTCTACAAGACCTGACAAAGGCCAATGGGGGTGTAATTCCTCATTCTACAGGACTTGTCGTCTGAAGACCATGAGACGACGGTCGAATGAACCTGATGAAGGTCCATGAGGGTTCTCATTCCTCATTCTAAAAGACCTGACAAAGGTTATTGAAGGTTTTCATTCCTTATTCTACAAGACCATATATGTAGTGTCGAATGAGATCTTTAACAAGTGCCAAGCTTCACATGTGTAGTGTCGAATGAGATCCTTAACAAGTGCCAAGCTTCACACGTGTAGTGTCGAATGAGATCATTAACACGTGTCAAGCTTCACACGTGTAGTGTCTAATGAGATCTTTAACAAGTGCCAAGCTTCACACGTGTAGTGTCGAATGAGATCCTTAACAAGTGCCAATCTTCACACGTGTAGTGTCGAATGGGACATCTTCTTCATGCTGAGTCTTCATACCTGTAGTGTCGAGTGGGATATCCTTTCCAAGTTTGGTAATGTCGACTGAGATATTATCACCCTATACATGTAGTGTCGAGTGGGATATCCTAATACCAATTCTCCATACTTGTAGTGTCGAGTGGGATATCTTTGCCAAGTCTGGTAATGTCGACTGTGATATTATCACCTCATACATGTAGTGTCGAGTGGGATATCCTAATACCAATTCTCCATACATGTAGTGTCGAGTGGGATACTCAACAAGTGCCAAGCCATATATTGTATTATGTACTGAGACACCAATAACAATTACCAAGCTATATGTTGTAATGTCGACTGAGACATCTATAACAATTACCAAACAATATGTTGTAATGTCGACTGGGGCACCCATAACAAGTCCCAAACTATAAATTGTAATATCAACTATAAAAAATGCAAGTCATACCTGGTAATGTCGACTGAGATGTCCACACCAAGTATTCATTAGAGTATAGTCCATTTTGACATCCTCATCACGCCAAGTATATCTCTTCATCATATGGGGTGAATGATAGGAAAAATGGTTCCACTGAAGGGAGCGCCTTGTTCCATGTAGTATGGAGTTGATGACATTACTAGAGAATACTTCTTAGTTGGTTGGGTATGCTGGAAGAATATGAGGGTATTCTCATGTCGAATGGAATAAGTATATCGATTGGGTCTGATGATTTTTTATGTGGTCGACTGGAGTAAATGGGTTTCTCCCTAAGTTGTAGTTTTGTGAAGGTCATTTTCTTTTAAAGTTACCAATGAATACTTGTTTGGGAAGCTATGATGTCCCCAAAGAAACAATAGGTGGCTTCTGGCCCATTTTTTGTCTAATCATGTGATATCTTATTGAGAAATATTACTAGCACATCATTTATTATGTCGTTTGGGAGGATTCAAACTTCTTTCATTGTCATGTTTGGTGGAGCTTCTTCTCTTATTGTTCCTCTTATCTTCCTCCCACCTAATCTCGATGTGGGCTCGAGTCATGGCTTGATCCATAGTGTAGCATCGAAATTTAGTGAGCTTTTTGTAGAGTTTACTTTCTGAAAGTAATCCATTTCTAAATGCTTCCACTGCAGTAGGCTGATAGAGATCTGAGATTGTTATACTCTCTTTATTGAAGCGAGCCACGTAGCTTCGCAAGGACTCCCCTCTCTGTTGTTGGATGGCATTAAGGTCATTGGTGGTCTTCTCAAGCTTGCAAGAACTTGCGAAATGCTCCAAAAATTTGTCTACTAGCTGTTGGTAAGACTCGATGGATCTGTATGGGAGATTGATAAACCAGGTGAGGGCAAGACCATCTAATGTTTCTCCAAATCCTCTGCACATACCAGCTTCCCATTGATGAGGAGCCAGACCCGTTGATAACATCTTGTATTTGTAATGGACAACATGGTCGTCTGGGTCAGTTGATCCATCATACATCTTCATATCCGGAGGATTGAACTTCCTTGGTAGCTCAATGGAAGTGATGGTCTCCAAAAATGATTGTGCCAGCTCGGCTTTTTCTCACTGGTAGCCTGACACTAGGTAGGCTGGAGAGAATTGCATCTTTAAACTCTTTTATTTGCTTATGCATGGTGGAGGCAACTTGTCGTGCTTGGTCGGTTGGGGAGATATGTCGACTTCTTTCTTGATTTGGTAGATGGTTGTCCAATGGCGGATTTTTGCTTGCCACATTGTTGAATGCCCCCAGGAGGTTTGTGGGGATTGTAGGATTGATGGGATGATCTGGGGAATCAGGTTGTTGGGAGGTTGAAGAGATTTGCTCCAGTTTCTTCTGGAGGGTTATATTGGAGCTTCGCATGACTTGACTCTCTTCTTCTAAGGTGCGTAATCGTTCTTGGAGTACGATCAGATGCGTAGTCATAGGATCTGGTGTCTGCTCATTGCTAGAAGTCATGGTTGGCTGTGTTTTAGGAACCGTAGACTGAAAGATCTTTGTCTGCTATGAATCGCTAAGGGCCCCACGGTGGGCGCCAAATTGTGAACGCTGGTTTTCGCCCGAGGTCCACAATTGAGAATTCGAAGGAAGGGCACTAGCGATCCTGCAAAACAAAGATAGAGTGAGCGGGAGTACTGCCCACCGGTGTGGTGGGTGCCGGGGGCACTCCGACGCTCAAGTCAGTAATGTGAATAAGTCGGATGTAGGGAGAATAAGGCCTGAAGTTACCTTTGTCCTCGTTTGTTTGCCGTGAGGGCAGGGTACTATGACCTCTCTGATCCCCCCTCGTCGTGCAGTGTGATCTTCTCCTTTATAGGCCCTTCTGACGTGTGGTCATTTAAGTCTCTTCTTCCCGTTGGATGTGTTAATGATGAGGTTTATGACTGTAACTGTCGATTTAATGGAGTTCATTACTGAATGCGTTTTCCCAATCTAATTACTCATGAATCCGTTGGCCTTCCTGAACTGTTAAATCCGTGATGATGGGCTCTGGACTGGTCTGGCCTCTCGGCCCAAAACTGATTTCTCAAACTAGATCTGATGGTGGGCCTCAGGGCTTTGGTTTCGTGATTGGCCCAAAGAAGGAATGACGGTTAGGCCATTGGGCCCAAATTTGGCCCGTACAATAACAGAATTACGAAATATTATAATAATTATTATATTCAATTTTTTTTTAGAAAAAAAACTAATTGTATTAAAACTAATTGTTCAAAATGTTTATACAAAACCAAATATAAAATTTATTGCTGCTGTGATGGGGGGACGCTCGACCCCGATGTACCCTGACTGATTGAGGCCTCCAACATCTGACGGAAAACCAGCATTTGCTGTTCGAGATGCACCATCTTCTTCTCGTGGTCCACCTTGACCTATTGTAGCTCGTCCTTAGTCCGCTTCAGCTCGTCTCGGATGGTGGCTAACTCGTCTCGAAGAGAGGCATTTTCTGAATTAACAGTACTGCGTGCAGATGACGTCGGCTTCTTACGAGTGCCAAGTCCAACGTTGTAAGCTGTCTGATTCTTGAAAACCAATTGCGACAATTGTTCATCTAGTATCGGGTCGGACCCTGTCTCCTGAGTTTGATGTTGGAGTTCCATCATTTCGTTCTGTTTCAAAAAATAAGTTAATATTAGAATTGAGAAAAAAAAATTAATATATAATATTAATTATTTTATTTTAAAAACTGAAACTTACATAGCAGCGTTCGGCTTCTTCATTTATCCATTTGTTTCTCTCATTGTAATGCGTCACACGGAAAAAATCTGGAAATGATTGCACCTCACCTGTGCTACTCTGTTATAAACAGAAAATAAATTCAATATTATTCCACATTAGTAAAACCAATGAACTGTTAAATTTTACGTTAGGATATATTTACCTCAGAATGTTCGGCACGATGTTGGATAAATGGCTTCGAACCTCCACGGTGGTTAAAACGCAAGTGACTTCGATTTTCCACATTTGCGTGACATTTATCCTGCATTTACCAACAATGTAAGTACCGAAAACAAAGACAATTATAAATTTCTGTTTATTTCAAAATTTACCTCGTGTTTTTTGGTAGACCAAAGCTCACATAAGAATGTCCAGTCTTGCTCCTCTATAAAATCAGGCTTGTGTTGTGGAGCATCTGAAGGTCCATGTTCGTCGAATATTGGTTTCAAGACTTTTGTCCTATAATCTTTATAACTTTTCCCCATGTGGTAGTCAATATATTGTTGGACATTCACTTTGGTCAGATCGAAGTCGAACCACTCCTACATGAATAGCAACCGAGTAAAAATAAGTAACATAAAAATGTTAACTAACAAACAATATCGAAAACTTACAAGTAGCGAAGAGAATAGCTGGTTGATTTTCGTCTCCCACTGTATCTTTCTCCAAGAAACGTAGTTTTGGGGAGCTTCATATCGAGCTATAGCTCATATGGCTGTATTAAACGCTGAATTATGTTGTCCGACTTGACTGTGTCCATCATCTGATATCTCAATCCGAATACGGCCGTGAGCCTTAACGTACTTAGACAACCCCATGCCACGGGTGCGTCCTCGACCCATCGCTGTACTGGACTCACCTGTGCTAGCAGAGACTCCACCAGGGCCAGTTGTCATTGCTGATGTAGATGGAGTCGCATTAGCCCGTCTGCGATTGTCCGGTGCCATCTGCAAAAACACAAAAAAATTCATGTATTTTGAATGTAATAGAACCAAACCAAACACATGCATTTTATAATATATGTATGAACATTATATTACAAAACCAAACCAAACTAAACTTAACCAAACCAAACACATTCCAAAATTTAATGTTAATCAGAATTTTCTCGGCATTGGCCTTCCCTCTCTCGCTCACCTAAATTTCACTCACATACAAGAATCACAAACAAAAATATACAAAGCTCTCACATAGCCACAAGCAAACAACGCCAAATTCACCACAAGCCATGCAATTCCAAACCCTTAAGCTCTTCAAGTCCCTCACGGCACTCACACGCTCTCTCCTTTTGATTACAATCATTCGGCAACAAACAAATAAACTCGTTATTGTATCACAAGACTCGGCAGCCTCCCCTCTCATTCGAGACACAAAAACACAAACCCTAAGACTGCTCTCTCCTCTCACATTCTCACCTTTCGTTTTCATTTGGCTCTCTCTCACTCAACAAACAATCAACAGCACCGCCAACCGACCAATTCAAACACACAGACCCCACAAAACTAACCCTCAAGAACACATACTTCCCTCTACCACCACCCAGAACAGCAGCAATTTGCTGTTGTTCTGCCCAGAACCAACAAGACAAAAACCGCCATAGTGCCCAATATATGACAGCATTCTCATGTGAACGGTTAGACATAGGCTATTCGTTCATGTCTTGTTCGTGATTCGTTCAAATGCACATGTGATACAAGTTGTCATTTAAGTGAATTATCTCGACGTTCGAACAATCATGATAATTTTCTATTTTTTTTGCATTTTTCTATTTATGTTTTAACTCAAGAAAACCCATAGACTTTAGGGTTGCTAAATTAAGGTGTTAGAGTTAGGTTATGTTTTTAGTTTTCATATAAAAATATCCTTTAACCCTCATTGTTGTAAGTCAGACTTATATTAATAAACTTTGAAGATGATTTCTACTTCTTTCATTGATAACTAATCCTTAAGGTAAAAGTTATGGATGAACTCTTGATGCATACCTCATATATTATCTTTTGATTCATAACTAGATTATTTTTACCAATTCCCATATAAAATTAGTCTTGCTTGTTATATGTATGTTTTGTAGAATATGACCGTGATTGGTATGCTATTTCGTGAGTTGATCTTTTTCTGTAATATTTTCGATAGGTATATTATTATCTTTAAATATATTATAACAATAGCACAAATTTGTCTTCTGTTAGTGTTTCTTACTGCGGAAGCGTGATTTTAGTTGAAATGATTTTTAAATATTTTAATTTTTTCGAACCAATTAGCGGGAGTCTAACACCTCTAATCACTTCGTATTTCACCGAAACATATTATTTCTTAACAAGTAATAATATAACAACTCGGAAAAGATGGCAACAATTTTACGAAAATATTTTCCTGAAAATTACTATGTAAATGGGTAACCGGTCAACCAATTACCGAGTCGGGCATACCCAATCACTTTGGCAGTAACCGATTAGCCACTGAACTGTCCAAATAGTGAACAATTCACTGTTTGGACAGCCCCCGCATGGTAAGTCTGTTTTTGCGTAATTTTGACATTTTCGTGAATTTTCACCTTGGAATATTTCTATAAAAATTAAAAAATAAATAAATAACACCCAATACACATTCAAACATCAAATATTTACCCTATAATAATTAATTTTAAATCTGATCTATAGAGAAAATTAATTCAATTATCATGAAATTTCTAATTTATTCACTAAATTAATCAAATTAATTTACACAAAATTAAAATCACCACTGTAGGCACTGCATTTTTGCATGTAAGTCCCTATGATGAGTCTTATTTGGAGACACTACCTTATAAGTCACGGAAGTCGCGGGAAACGGACGTCGGAAGGGGAAATTCAGAATAAGTATGTCATCAGATTCAATTCACATGTTCACTGCTTTCGTTCGTGCTACGTTCGTTAACACGTTCGAACGTCAAGCAGATTACGGGCATTCGTGTAGCGTTCGAATCGACATTCGAACGGTGTCGGTACTTCTGGTTTTGCTGCTAGGCTCACACCCAAGCCCAATTAGCCCACCAAAGCCCATAAAACATATCCAAATTAATAAAACACCTATTTAACACATGGTGAAATTAAAACAAATCTAAAAAATCACATACCAAATTAAAATAAATCAAATAAAATATAAAATATATCCCTACCTAAATAAAACAAATCAAATAAATATATTCATAATCAAAACAAATCTTGTCCCCAATCAAATATAGATTTTCCTTGAAAAACACTAATTGGTCCCTTTCCTTTTCAAACATGGATTCACCATTGCCTATAAAAGAGACACACATCCAACCCTTAGAACCCCTAGCTCATTCACACAAAAAACTCATAGCATTCACGCCTAATCTAAAACTAGAAGCAAAGAAAATATTTCACTTCTCCTCCTCTCTCCATACAGCCCTTAACATCACCAAAACAGCAGCCCAAATACCCCAAAATAGTGGCCTAAAATACCTAAAACAGTGACCAAAGCACACCTCAAAACAGTGACCAGAAAATGTCACCGAAACAGCAGCGAAATACAATAAAAATAAAAGCAAAACAGGGGGAACGACGACTCAAAATAGTGAGACAACGAACGAGAGCAGTGGACCAGTGAACCAGAGGAGTTGTGGAGCATCAATCCTTCCGACTACCGTGTACCGTACTTCCGAGAGAAAAGGTTAGACCTGAGGGCACTTTTCTTATTTATTTTCATTCGTCTTTCAATTGTTTTATTTGTTTTCTTCGCATGAGAGTCGCTTGTAGATGCATGTTGTGGCCTTTGAATGGATGGGAAAATGTGTCGTCTCTTGTGGTATATAGGATGGAAACCCAGACGTAAATTCCGTAGCCGAATCTGAATGTACGGTAGTGCGGTCTGTACTTGGGATACGACTCCACGTACCACTTGAGCAAACGGCACATATTTCGATATGTTTTATCTTGTTTGTTTATTATCCGCATTTTATATTCCGCCATTTAATTTATGTACGATTATTTGTTTGTATTGATCATGTGATGCGCATGGGCTTAGTATGTTGGCCTAAAGGTCCCCTATTTGAGGGAAGAAAAGTCTGAAAGACTACCTTTACGTCAATGCTTTGCCACGCCGGACAAAGTGTGTTTGATTGAATGTGATATATGTTTAATCCAATATGTGAAGTCATATATTGTTGTCCATATTTTATATGTACGGTAACATAATGCGCATGGGCTAACTAGGGTGGATTAAAGGTCCTCTATTCGAGGGAAATGCCTGAAGGCTACCTTTATCACGATGTTTTGCTGCGCCTTTTATTATGTCATTTACCCTTTGCATATAGTTGCTTTATTTAAGCATGCATTGCATTCTTGTGCGCATGGGCTAACTAGGGTGGATTCAAGGCCCTATATTCAAGGGAAAATGCCTAAAGGCTACCTTTACCACGATGTTTTGCTACGCCGGACGAGGTACACCCGATTGAATGAGTATGTAGATCGCTGGAGAAGCCAGCTTCTGAAGATGCAGACTCGACCCTTTGAGAGGGACCAGATTAAAATGATTATCAAGGGCACCAAGCCCTCGATTTACGGCAAGTTCAGAAGGATGACCTCAATGATTACTGATTTTCGACAGTTGAGGGAAACTGTCATGGATATTGAAGAGGAAGATGCTGAAAATAGAAAGTTCTATGCCCAGAATAGAAGGAATATTGGGGGACCTTCAGGGACTAAACCCGCTACCACTGAGGTCACTGCCATTAAAAACAGACGATTTTCCAACCTTGGAAAGCCTCTTTCAAGGGTGTTCGAAAAGCTGAAGGTGCAAGGACTTCTTGAACCCTTAGAGCCTAAACCAATTCCAAACATTGTGCCACCCAACCTTGACTTAAGCATGTATTGTCACTTCCATCAGAGAAGAGGTCATGAAACTGACAGCTGCACCCGCCTTAGGCACGAGATCCAAAACCTCATCGACTCCCATAAAATACCTGACCCAGAAAGATAACAACCCAACACACACAGAAATCCTCTACCAAACTACCACTTCGTTACACCACCCACCTATATAATCAACTCCGGCCTACCCGAAAATTTCGTCCTCCAAGCTCTCAACCACTCAGCTTCTTTCATGGGGATAGGGGATGACAGCAGTGAAGAACCATAAGCCAAGGAAGAAGGCAATGCTGCGAATAATGAAGTTGTTCCTCCTAGTTCATTTGATCCTGCACTTTTAATATAGACATTGATTTTGCCAACTTGTTTGAACCATTTCTTAATGATTATAAAGGCGTTCATTCCATTTACTTGCCTGAGTCTCTTCCTTTCAACCTGCAACATGAGTATGTTTGATAAAAGCATTCAACTTTGGTACTATGATACTCAATGATGTTTAGAACACGGGGAATCTTCGGAAGAAGCAAACAGAAAAGACAGGATAGTCATTCAAAAATTGGGAAATGGGGCAGTGAGACTGTCAAACTTGGAAAAGAATGAGTTCACCGAGTTAATCAACGTGGATAGATTGAAGTAGTACTTTACCTGAGGGAAAGAAGACCGAGCAGTCACCAAGGGAATTGACAGAAGACCTAACCCAACGGGATATGAAACTCATCCATGCATACAAGCATGCATGTAACGTATTTTGCATTACTTTTTGTGTTTGTTTTGTTTTGTATTCACAGGTTTCAAAAAAGGAAAAGAGAAAGCGGAAAATGTAAGCCAACCAGAAGCAGCAACAGTATAGTCAGTTTTAGAAATGAATCAGTATTAGTTTCGGAGATGAGTCTCAAGGTTGAGGCCCATATCAGTCAGTTTCAGAAATGAATCAGTATCAGTTTGGGGTCGAGGCCCACATCAGTATCAACTTGGGGGCGAGACCCACATTATTAGTTTCAATTTGGGGGTGAGGCCCACATTATCAGTATCAGTTTGGGGTTGAGGCCCACATCAGTATCAACTTGGGGGCGAGACCCACATCAGTATCAAATGGGGGTGAGGCCCACATTATTAGTATCCGCTTGGGGGCGAGGCCCATATTAGCATCAGTTTATGGATGAGTCCCAGGGTTGAGGCCCGCACCAGTATCAGTTTCAGGAAGGAATCTCAGGGGTCGAAGCCCATATTATCAGCATCAGTTTCACCGAAAATGGCACTCCGAAAATAGATCACGGTTCGGAAATGGACCATTATTTCATCACTCGCCGAAAATGGCACTCCGAAAATAGAGCATGGTTCGGAAATGGACCACTATCAGTCGTCGAAAATGGCACTCCGAAAATGGAGCACGGTTCGAAAATGGACTACTATCACATCTCGCTGAAAATGGCACTCCGAAAATGGAGCACGGATCAGAAATAGACCATTATTTCATCACTCGCCGATAATGGCACTCCAAAAATGGAGCATGGTTCGAAAATGGACTACTATCACATCTCGCTGAAAATAGCACTCCGAAAATGGAGTATGGTTCGGAAATGGACACTATCACTCGCCGAAAATGGCGCTCCGAAAGTGGAGCACAGTTCGAAAATAGACAGTCATCACATCAGCGATGCCTTGGAAATGAGGTTTAGCATGCCAGAAATGGCGCTCCAAAAGTGGAGCACAGTTCAAAGATCTTGACCCAGGAAAGGTTCGAAAATGAACCAACTTTCATCAGTTCAGTTCAAAGCAGCAGGCAAGTCGGGTGGCAGATGGCGAGCCAGGTAAGTAAAAATGCATTGCATAACTTTGATAGGATTGTCATTGTCACACACTGCACAAGTCCCATCAAAGTGGGGGCGACTGTAGGCACTGCATTTTTACATGTAAGTCCCTATGATGAGTCTCATTTGGAGACACTGCCTTTTAAGTCACGGAAGTCACGGGAAACGGACGTCGGAAGAGGAAATTCAGAATAAGTATGTCATCAGATTCAATTGACATGTTCACTGCTTTCGTTCGTGCTGCATTCGTTAACACGTTCGAACGTCAAGCAGATTATGGGCGTTCGTGTAGCGTTCGAATCGGTGTTCGAACGGTGTCGGTACTTCTAGTTTTGCTGCTAACCTCACACCCAAGCCTAATTAGCCCACCAAAGCCCATAAAACATATCCAAATTAATAAAACACATATTTAACACATGGTGAAATTAAAACAAATCTAAAAAATCACATAACAAATTAAAATAAATCAAATAAATATAAAATATATCCCTACCTAAATAAAACAAATCAAATAAACATATTCATAATCTAAACAAATCTTGTCCCCAATCAAATATAGATTTTCCTTGTAAAACACTAATTGGTCCCTTTCCTTTTCAAACATGGATTCACCATTTCCTATATGTTGGCCTAAAGGTCCCCTATTGTATTGATTATGTGATGCACATGGGCTTAGTATGTTGGCCTAAAGGTCCCTTATTTGAGGGAAGAAAAGTCTGAAAGACTACCTTTACGACAATGTTTTGCCGCGCCGGACAAAGTGTGTTTGATTGAATGTGATATATGTTTAATCGAATATGTGAAGTCATATATTGTTGTCCTTATTTTATATGCACGGTAACATAATGCGCATGGGCTAACTAGGGTGGATTAAAGGTCCTCTATTCAAGGGAAATGCCTGAAGGCTACATTTATCACGATGTTTTGCCGCGCCTTTTATTATGTCATTTACCCTTTGCATATCGTTGCTTTATTTACGCATGCATTGCATTCTTGTGCACATGGGTTAACTAGGGTGGATTCGAGGTCCTCTATTCGAGGGAAAATACCTAAAGGCTACATTTACCACGATGTTTTGCTGCGCTGGATGAGGTACACCCGACACAAGTGGTCTTACATTTTGGACTTACTTATCTATGTATGTGTTGCGTCGTCTATCATGTATCAGGTCTGGTCCCGTTCGAACGCGTTCTCAAACACTATACTAACACGAACCTTCTGTTTACCGTTCGAACGCGTTTACGAACGCTACTTGAACACGCACATATTTCCTTTGTTTTATCATACATCAGGTCTAGTCCCGTTCGAACGCGTTCTCAAACGCTATACGAACGCGAGCCTTCTTTTTATCATTCGAACGTGTTTAAGAACGGTACTAGAACGCGCATGTATTTTGTTTCATCAGGTCTTGTCCCGTTCGAACGTGTTATCAAATTCCATACGAACGAGAACCTTCAGTTTACCGATCGAACGCATTTTCGAACGCTACACGAACGCGCATACACTGAACTGAGTCTTTTCATCACATTTCATGCATGATTGCTTCTTGGGTGATTTCTCTTGCATTATGTAATTAACCATGACATTCCATTATTTACAATTTTGCTGTTATCACCCATTTGTATTCCCGCATTCATCTATTTGATGTGTTCGTAAGATTTTGTTCAAGCATGATTAGGTCGTTAGGATGTTACTTGTTTCTCAAGCATGATTTAGCCATTAGTATGTTATCCCTCTATGCATGATCTTGCTATCTCCTTTCGCAATATGTGTCTCTTTATGTTTATGCTTAGGTTGTTATTTATCTTTCGTGTTTGATGATTCAACATGTTCATGAGATTATTGTGTGATACCGTATGTTTGCCATTATGATGATTACTTTCATGCATGTGAACTTAAAAGTAGAATACTCTTGGAAATATGTTGCTTAGGCTTGGTTAGATTATTGCACAAATCATTTCACTACAAGTGGTATAAGTAAGGGACCATTCCGAACCCAATGGTTTGAGGTCTTCCCTTGCGAGGGGTGAGTGCGGCCTTAAATCATTTTCCCTGTTATCGGGTGGCGACTCCATTATTCTCTGGTTTAGTCCCCCGCGGGCTACTCCGTACTCCCAACTAGGCTGCGAGCCCGGAACAGCATGCGTCGTCAGTTTCTGTGTCCTTCAACCACCTATGAAATCTCAAGAACAATTCTAGGCATCATAAGAGTAGCTACAACACTCTAAAATGATAATTTTTAATTTTGAACCTAATTACTTTAATTATAACAAAATCAACACTTGTTAAATATTAAGATTTATCAAGGTCTCACCAAAAAAATACCCCAAATAAATTTGGAGACATGTAAGATATATCATATATAAATATTACATTAATAATTTCTCAAATGAAAATAAAGTTTATACCTTAATCAAATCAAAGATGATGCATTTTCTTCCAATTCCAAAAACTTCTCATTTTGGTGTTTCTATTTGTGCAAACCTAACCCTAATATTTTTCTTTTGTTCTCAACACTTGAGAAAATGGCTAACCCAAAAATTGAAAATAATTTTTCTTTTTAAATGGACTTGACCGAATTTTGAGGGCCATTTGGTCATTTATCAAGTTCAAAACTTGATCCAAAAATTAACACATATTTAATCATATGAAAATAAAATTAATAAACTAATTTTGAATTAATGGAATTCATGTGTCACACACAAATGGTTTGGCCAATCAAAATTAGCCAAATGTAAAGAATATTCCAAATAATATTTTTTTTTCTAGAAACCAAAGTTAATTAATAATTAATTAATCTTACTATAATTCCACTAAAAGATAAAATTGATTATGAGAAAATATTTCAAGAATATTCTCTTTTATTATGATTAATAAATAATTAGCATTTAATTTATTCAATAATCATAATAAAACAAGTGTCAAAAAATAATTAACAATTAATGTGTATCTAATCAAAATTATGTATAGTATACATATACATATTAATTTATACATGCACGTTTAAGTTATGAATATTCCAAATTATTCTTAATTTATTTCTCAAGTGTTCAACGAGTATACTTTATATTGTGGGACTCTCTAGGTTCAATTTTATTGTCACATAACCATTTTCGTGTCTATAATTACGCACTCACAAATTACGACGACCACAAATAATCGAGTTGAACCATACAAGTCGAGATCATTGCATATATTTAATCTTTATGTCATAGGCTATCCGAATTATTTCGGAGATATAGAAAAAATATCAAATCTCCACTATGAATAATTCAGGTATGTCGCGATATAATCGTGATTCTCTAAATAAATACTCGGAACTCATTTCCACAGTATACTTCGGCCAATGATTTCAAGGAATCACTGACTGGATACCTAAATCTCGTACATGGAACTGACAGATCCTCTCTGGATATATCACATGATATCATAAGTATTTTTCCACACCCAACAAACAGGTGGAGGTCTGATCTTAAAAAGATCATTGACGTGACTACTGTCAAAGTGTGGAGGATATCCTACATATCCACAGTGGTATCTTAAGTCGAATGAGCTAATATGCTCCTTTTGATGTTGGTGTACCATTTATTAGGAATCTTCAAGTGAGTAATTCAGTATTTATCCAATAAATACCTACATGTCTATATGAGTATCCTTATGACTCATGGTCAACTGAGATAAACCATTGGAACTATTCCAATATACGACATGTATTAGTCTCACGGGTTTACTTACCAACCAGATATGTAAACCTTGACTAGGAATAATTTTAAGAATGAATCATGTTATGATGTTTCTCAGTGTCCGTTACGACGCTTTTATAACTATATTACAACTACTGATTCTATGGACTATTTACACCTTTACAATTATATTAAAGATTATATTGAAGAAATTACTAAATTTTATTCATAAATATATCAAAAATTGGTGCGCTGAGTACTAATTCTAACATATTCAAGACAGAAGATAAGAATAATAGTTAATTTAAATTCATATGAGTAGAGTTGAAATATCTCCTAATTATTTGTTTGGAATGTGAAACTTGCAATTGAGTACAAATAAGAATATAAGTGAAATACAAGAGCGAATCACAATACTTTATTGTCTTTTCCTATTGATAAATTTAAGTCTTTTCAAACATTCTTAGTATAACCTTCAATTCAATCTTTTAATTCAAGTTAGTTGCCTTTAACGTGTTGATTACGCCCAAATATGACTCGCGGTTATCGCAGTACAGTTGGGGTGTCGATTCCACAGAGAGATGGTTACAATAAACTGATTCACTCAATCAAGAATGTTAACGGTAACTTAATAAACAAGACGATAAAAATTGATAATTATATTAAAGATAAATAAAATAATGAAAAGATATTAAATGATAATGGCAGAGAGATATGACAAAGCTTCGGGAATCCCTCTTGCATCGAACTCCTATATTTAGTTATTGATTCCTATTATTACACAATTGAAGGTTTCACATCACAAACCAACAACCGGAAAATATTCAATTCTACGCATGATAAATTCTAAGGTAATTAATGATTATTTTCTCTATGTTAACAGCATACAAAAGTCATCGTTACGAGCTATCTAACGTCGACAATATACCCTCAGGCAATACTGCAGCAGAAGACCAACACGCAAAACAACTTTACCAGTCACAATTAAATTCACAAACCACACATAGAAGAAGCATGACTGGATCTATATGGGATTTGACAAAATATAATTTCTGGATTAATAAATCGAAAAATAATAGAAAACAATAAACATTAATTTTATTAAACAATTAAAAGGTTCGTAGGAATCAAAAACATAAATAATAAAAATTCAACAGAAGAGTTCATCCCTAGCTTTGCCTAGGGGATTAGTTCCCCATAAAAGAAATAAAAATAACCCGGGATTGGAGAGATATATCGCTATGAATCATCACGGCTCCGTGTCCCGGCCTCGCGCTCATATTTCTTCGTTGCTCGTCTGCTTCTCTGCCCTCTCGGCCACGCACTGCTTCTTCACTTTTTGCTTCTGTTTTTGCGCAGCAAGGGCTGCTTTACGCAGCCAGCCTCACTTATGCGCAGGCTCTTTCAGCCTTTTTATACTCACCTTGCATGGCCTTTGTAGTAAAGAGAATTTAAACCTAATGAAAGTATTGTGGGCCCACGTGATGTCAACAATCTTTGGCTTTTGACTTAGTCAACAATTGTGGCTTCTTTTTGTTTCTCTCTCCAATGTCCACGTGAATTAGCCTCTTTCTCTTGTCAACTATTGTTTATTTTGTAAACACCAACCTAGGGCCCCACGTTGCATGTCTTATTCTTTTTTATTTGTTTATTGCTTCTCACGCCATCATTCCCACTCTCTCAGCAAATGGCGCCGTGGCGCCTTACTCCCTGGATTTTGTGTGGGATTGTGGCGCCGCGGCGCCAGTTCAATCTTTCCTCTTCGCGTTCTCGACTTTTGTATGCGTCCTATTCATCCCTGAACACTTGTAATTGTCCCAGGATCCATATGTTAATATTCCTACAAATAAAATCACTAAATTAGTGTAAATAATAAATATTTCTAAATTAATATAACAATCAAAATTATGTGATAAAATATAAAATATATAACTAAATACTAAACAATAAACCTAGATAAGTGATGTTTCAAAGTACATTTTCATGCACTTATCACGTGTTTGCTGAGTGAATTAGTTCATTTGTAACGTATCGACATCCCAACTATTATGTGATAGCCATGGGCGTAATCACATAACCCAATAAAATAATGTCATATTAATTATGGGACTAACCTGATCTTTCTACCTCGACTAGTGCATGTGAATATAATTTCATGAACAAAAACGGAATAATACGATGCACGATACATAACATAAGATATTTATATCAACTTATATACTATCTATTATAAGAAAAATAGATAGATCTATTAGAATCACACCGGCACACATGAAGTGCTCGTACAGCTCCATTACTTATAGCCTCCACCTATAAAGTTATATCTACCAATTAAAATCGAACAGATCTTCTATATGCCGATGCAAAATCCTTATTCATGAAAAATGGAAAAACGAAGACAAACAAATCCCAATACATATCAAGATATGATTAGAATTTAACAACCACCACATAAGGGTAGAATCACAAATTTAATATATGGATAAGCAAAATAAAACAAACAGTGAAAATTAAAGAACAAGAAAAAAAAAGATTGAACAAAGGAGAAATTAAGAGAAAAAAAGATGAGAAAAGGGGGGAAAAGTAAAAGAAGGGAAAAATGGAGAATAATGGTATGAAAAGACAAAAGAATAGAAAAGAATGAGAATGAGAAGTAAAGAGAGGGAAATAGGAGAGAAGAGAGGGAAAGTCCCATTATCTTTGGCCACCAAAGACATGTGATAGAAGCAGTGGGGGAAGAAAATAAATTCGAGTGGTGATATTTAAATTGTCTCACCAGATCCTGTTAATTTAATCAACCTCATTAAAAATTTTAAAATAATTTTTTTCTCTCAATATATCATGTTTAATTTGTTGGCGGGATGTGTTATAACTCAACTAAACATGCAAATTATATTCATGCAAATTCATAAACCATTTATGAGGACAACAATCATACATTCAAATAACAAAATTGAGAGGTAGAAAAACTTGAAAAATGAAGAATAAAATTAAGTAGTGTTCATTTTTTTCTTAAGAACTTATTATCCACGTCTCGATGCACTAGAGATATCTTGTGCCTAATATTTTCCCAGGATACTTGGTTACTTCTTGACTAAGGGGCACTCTTTTTTATCAAGAATACGAACTAGAAAAATAGTGGAAACTCTTTCTTTTACGTTGACACTTTATACTCTTTAATATGTCTAAAACTTTTAAAGTTTGACTCATTAGTAAAATATTAAAAGTGGTGATTAATTTAAGGAAAGCAGCCACTCAATTTTTTTCAATTCTAGCTCATTAAAAAGGAATAAAAAAGTGGTAATTAATTTTTTAGACTTTGTTGATTATTCCAACTCAATATCCATTTTTTAACAACCGTATATTCTTATTATTCTTTTTAATTTAAGTGAAGAAGAAAATAATAATAATATATATATATATATATATGTGTGTGTGTGTATTAAGAAGAAGAAAGCCATAAAAAAGAAGGTGAAGAAGAAGAAAATAAATAAATAAATAAATAAAAGAAGAAGAAGAATGCATGTATTTTGCTAGAAGAAAGCCATAAAAGCGATAAGACAGGCTGGGATGTATGAAAAAGGATAAAATAATTATAAGGGTAAAATGGGGATTAAATAGGGTATATTGAGAAAAATAAATTAATTTTAAAATTTAAATGGGGTTGATTAAGAAGTGGGACTGGTTAAATAATTTGAGGGGATCAAATATCACTATTCTATAAGTTTGGGGTTTATATATTGTTGAGAGCTTTTGGGATAATTTGCGGTGAAAAAATTGAATATTATTTGAGATATAAATTTTATATCCTGTTAGAATTTGTGATGATCCCAACTACTTAATCTTTATATTGTAATTATTATTATTTTATTATTTTGTAACTTATCCCTCCACATCTCTTCCCTATAAATATATAGAGGAACACTCTTTGTATTTTTTATCAAAATCAATTCTGTTTGCACAATTTTTCGTCAATGAGTGTGTAAGGTTCAAACCTCCTGAGACAAAGTCCCAGCAAAGGGTGTTTGATTCCATGAATAAGCCTCCAGGGGCACAAGCACACAAATTACAATATACGAATTACAAAGCTAAGAAATTAAAATAAAATGCTCATTATGAGTCTTCATTTCTTCTTTCTTTTCCTCTTCCAAACCTTGGGCCTTTTATAAGGGAGAGTCTTGTCAACCATTTGAGCGGTTTTGCTTCCTTTCTCATGTTTCATGCTTGCACGTAACCGCTGGATCATGTATTCAACTGCTGAGTTGTGTGTGATAACTGCCAGAATGTGGGGAGCTGCAAGAATAACTGCTAAATCGTGGGGTTAACTGCAACGTGTCTGTTCGCGCGATAATCGTCCTGATCGATTTTCCCTTCGTCGTTCTTCGTCTGCTTTTCATTTGGTCGTTCTAATTGCTTTTTGTCCTTTGACACGTCCTTTCTTTTCGCCCCTCATTGACTCGTTCGTCCTAGGGCGATTTTCTTCGCTAACAATTGTCCCTCAAATTCGCCTTGATTGATTTGGGAAATGAAATCGAGGCGAATTTCTCAACTTGGTAAAGTTAGGATGGTACCTATTGGCCGGATACTGGCTTCGGCCTGCTGGTCTTCGCCATTTCCCTTTATCAGCACTTGCGGTCGTCGTTTACATTACCTATGTGAACCCATCATTGCCCCAATAAATGCGCGACCTTCGAAACACGTCTTATCGAAAACCATCATGGCACCAATTAATGCGTTGTCGTTTATGTAAATTCTTTGTCAAATCATATCTGACATCGCCCTTTTCGTTTTCCCGCTCTTTTACTCTTTCTTCGAATTAGGTTGCAACACCTGTCTAGGGCGACCCTTCATCTCGGTTATATATAAGCCCATGAATCTTCTTTCACCGTTTTACTTTCCTTCTTCTTCCCTACAAATTTCAACTCCTCTGTTAGCTGCCATGGCTTCTTCATCTGCTTCCATGAAAAAAGCTTCTTCAACCTTCAGTGATTACCAAGCTGCATTAGGTGACTCTTCTGTGGGTGTCTTTGGCATTCATACCCATGATGAAAACTACGGCCAGTGCTCCCTAGGCCCAATTTTTGTTGATGACACCGCCATTGCTACGGCTCCTTTAGCTCAACTGTTTCCCTCCGTTTCTAACCTCCCTTTTTCGGAACCTTTGAATGTGGCTCCTCTTGCCCAGTCCAATCTTATCCGCACTTAGCCCAAACCTGACTCTTCGTTTGAGACCTGGTTCAAACGGATGAAATTGCATGCAGAGACCCACACTTTTCTCGAAGACACTGGTTTGCTTCCTCTCATAGAGCTTTCTTTGGCCCTGTCTCCTTTTGACCGAAATCTATTTCCTACTTCGTTGCTCTTTTGGTCTTCTGATTATAACGTCTTCCTTTTTCCCTATGGTCCTTTCACCATTACCCTCTGTGATGTCAGTGCTTTAACTGGGTTGGCCCCTTTGGGCGCGACCATTTCTGTTTGCACTACCTTTTGCTTTCCTCCTCCTTCCATGGATAATTTGTCCTTCTCTTCCTACTCTGTTTTCTTCCGTGCATATTCCGAGTCGGCTGGTCTGGTCTCGGTCTTGGAACGGACTGTCTTCGTTCATTATTGGCTCTGCAAGTATATCATTTGCGTGCCCAGTCAGAAACCTGTGGCGGGTTATCTACCCATTTCGTCGGACAGCGCCAATGGCCGTCGTTTGGATTTATGTTCCTTCTTGTTGGCCACTATTATCGGGGTCTGGCCGTTCTCCATAAACAACTTCGGTCTGGCGCCTCGCCGATCACTTCCGGCCCTCTATGGCTTTTCCAGCTTTTGCTTAAAGCCTATTTTCCAGTCTTCGACTCAATTGAGTCCACTCGCTCATATTCTTGCGCCGGTCTCTTATTCACCCAACTAGGGCCAACTTCTCTCTTTCCTCGCTCCATTTTTGAATATTTTTACACATTTTCTCGAGTTCTGTCTTTCTTTATGTTCTTCTTGGGCTACAGCCCCTCTTTTGTCCATGAGCTTCCTGAATCAGAGGGGGATGAGTCGATCGATCGCATATGGCGCAAGTTTTTATGCAGCCGCGATTTGATTCATGACATTTTGACGGGAGCCAATGGCAAAGCTGGAGTGGAGGTATATTCTCCCAACATCACTGCCGGCCAATTCGGCCTTTTTAAGGATGGCCTCTCCCGTTTTTTCATTCTCGGTCCACTTCATCGGACTGTTTTAAGGTCCATTTGCTTTCAGACATCGATCAGTGTTTGTCAGAGGCTCGCTCTTTACTATCTTCATTTTCTTGTGCTTCTTTTTCTCCTTGCACATATGCTCATCCTCTTTTCGATCGTCTCTGGTCGTCCGACCGTGAGAGACTTTTCTCTTTGCCTTCTGCTCTAGTCTTTTCCAACGTTCCATTTTCTTTAAAATCTTCAGAATGGTCGGGTCAAAGAAACCTATTGATAAAGCTGGGCCGAAGAAAAC
Source organism: Zanthoxylum bungeanum (assembly GCA_019454045.1). Lineage (NCBI taxonomy): Eukaryota > Viridiplantae > Streptophyta > Magnoliopsida > Sapindales > Rutaceae > Zanthoxylum > Zanthoxylum bungeanum. Next base: position 73,342 of record SKCR01030622.1, read on the forward strand.
CAAACAAGTTAAACGAAAACAGCCTTCTCCAACCTATAGCTCCGACTCAGACGATCCCCTTATACTTCGTCGGGCTAAGGTACAAACTGAAATTCCTTTTTTTGAATGATTTCATTCCTCATGCAGACGTCCAGGACAGAATCGTCTTCTAGCTTGCCTGAACCAGTTCAAATTTCGAGGTCTGAAGCTCAGATGGTCGAAAATCCACCGGAGGGAGTTGGAGCTACTGTAATCCCGATCGTTCAACTTCCGCCAGATGAGGGCGAGGTGGCCGAGATTCCAATTATTCAGCTCCAGCCATCAGTCATGTAGCGACAATCATCACCTCCACGGGCAGTGTCTCATGTCCTTTCGATGCAAGAACCTTCCACTCATGAACGGCTGTCATCTCCTCCGGCTCCTTCGTCCTCACATCTTCGGGCGACATCTCATGTCCTTCGATGCACCAACCCTCTGCTCCTGAACAACCGTCATCTCTGGTTCTTTCATCCTCACCACTTCGGGCGGCATCTCTTGTTCCCCCGCCTCAATCTCCTAGAGGAGAACGTGCATTGCCACTTGAGGTCCCTATGGCAACTGCTGGTGAGCCATCCAGTTCCACTCATAGGCCCGCAAATGTAAGTCTTTTTCCTTTCTTTTTTATTTTATCGTTCTTTTGGTTCGTTTGCTAATTCCTTTTTTGCACATAGGGGTCTGATCAGTTACTGCAATCGGTCCAGGATATTCTGGATGATCTTGATCGACTAGCTTCTACTCCATCCCAGCCCTCTCCATCTTCGGCTCGAGCTACTACAGACTTGGAAGCTCTTCGGGAGGTTGTTAGGCAATATGCTTCTCTCACTACTTTGGAGATCGGTCACGCCGCAATGCCAGAGAACATGCTCAAACTAGAAAAGATCTCCTCTGAGTTAGAGCGACTGTTGGATCTTCATGTCTTGCCTATACCGGTGGAAGACCGGATCTTCCTTCAATATCTGTAGAATGATGTTACAACCCTTATCCTTCGCTATCGAAATATACATAGTCAAAAGGTTGGGCTTCGTTCTTCCATATCCAAAAAGGAAAGGCTATGTGATTCCCTTGACACTTTCCGCCAAACTATAGGGGAAACTACGGATGAAATGATGATCGAAGAGTCGGTACTGATGGACTTAGAATGAAAGCTGCAAGATTTCTAGCGTCTCATCATGGAGAGTCGCATGAGAAGAGAAGCAAAGAGAAAAACCATTGCTTCTCAAATAATAGAGGTGAACGCTTTCCTGGCCGAATATAAAGACTTGGCCCAAGTTGATTTTGAGAAGAGCTTGAGCGATTTGGCGGCGGATGATATAGAAATGTAGAAAGAGTGGCATCGGTTAAGGGAAGTGTTCTCGGCCATGAAGGACTCGCTTGGGGACTTTCAACGGCCTTCCGCTAGGAGATAACTATGTATTTATGCACTGTTATGACGTTACATTCGTGATTCACTTGTAATTTTTGGGACATTGTTGTCCGTTATTAATAAAATCATAATATTTATTTACTTGTTTGTTTGTTTCGTCTCTTCTCGTCCTCATTCTTTACCTGAAGAAGGTTACATTACCATGTTCCCATAACGAAGGCATGTATTTTCTTAAGTATTTGTTGTTTATCGCTCTGGCATGCATTTCTCCATTCAAACTCTTCAAATGATAGGCCCCGTTTGGTAATACGTTTTCCACCACGAATGGGTCTTCCCAATTAGGTGACCACTTGCCATATGCAGGGTTCTTGGCCCCTAATGGTAGTATAGTTTTCCATACTAACACCCCTCTTTTAAACGATTTGGCCACGACTTTTCGGTTATACTCTTTAGTCATTCTTGCTTTTTGTGGCTCCAAACGATTTATGACATCGCATCTAATGTCATCTAACTCTAATAAATTTTGGATCATTGATTTGCCGTAATTTTCTCTTGTTAACTCTTTTTGCAATGCCACCTTTGTAGATTTAACATTGATGTCGACCGGTAATACGGCCTCTTGACCATATACTAATTGGAAATATGTGATCTAGGTACTTGTTCGGGGTGACATTTTATATGCCCATAAAGCTTGGCTTAAACATTCATCCCATTATCTGGCACTGTCTATTATCATTTTCTGAATTAACCCCTTAAGGATTTTATTGGACGATTATGTCTGACCGTTTGACTGGGGGTAATACGGAGTAGTGTTTATTAACCGGATCCCATATTCGGTCAAGAAACACCTAACATTTTCACCATTCAAATAAGTACTATGATCCACCATTAATATTTGAGGAATGCCAAATCGGTGGATGATATGCTCCTTTATGAATTTGATGATTTGTTCTTAGGATATTTCTATTACCGGGATCGCTTCTACCCATTTGGTCAAAAATTCGGTGGCGACGATAATGAAAGTATGCCTTTTGCTCGATGTTGGGTAAATTTTCCCTATCAAATCGATCACCCATCCCATGAATGGCCATGTCTTAATAATGAGGGCCATCTCTGTTGCTGGCGCCATTTGGACGGGCCCATGTTTCTGGCAAGCCACGCACCCTTTGGCATACAGCATGCATGATTCTCCCATTTTCGGCCAATAATTATTGCTTCTTATGATTAACCATCTCATCTTCACCTCGGCCTGGTGAGCCCCGCAGACCCATTCATGCACCTCGGCCATAATGGTCTTGGCTTCTGACGGTCCCACACATTTCAACAACAAACCATCCTGGCGTTTCTTCTACAATACATCTCCTGATACTACAAAGTTTAAGGCTTTTAGTTTTAGCCTTCGACCTTTTCCATTTCCTAGTGTCTCCAAAAAATCCCTAATATTTTTCCTCCAATCGTCCTCAGTCTGACCTTCGTCTTGGTTTTCCATGATCATGACGTCCATTTCATTCCTTCGTCTTACCAAAACTGATTGGATCTCCCCCCCTCCGTATATCCCTCCATACTTTCTATTTACTACCTGGCCGCTTGGGCCAATTCATTGGCAATCTCATTCTTTGTCCTTAGGACGTGTTCCAGCTCTACGAAGTCAAATTGATCTAGCAGCTTCTTGGCTATATCTGACAGTGCCATGACTGACGGACTCTGGCACTTAAAGACCCATATGACTTGTTGGATCACTAGTTGCGAATCCCTCTTAATGGACACATGTTTCACTCTCATATCAAGGAGTATCTCTAAACCAAATATTAAAGCCTCGTATTCGGCTTGGTTGTTGGTGCAACATTCGCCCAATTTGATAATGAAACGGAATGATTCTCCCAACTGACTGACCAAGGCTATTCCCATTCCTGCTCGAAATACATCGTCCATGGCTTTAAACTGCACTCGTCTATTTCCATTCCCATTTCTTTAGTGGTGCTTAAACACGGGTGATCAGCTAAGAAATCCACAAGGGCCTGATTTTTTACGGCCTTTTGAGGCTCGTGTCGTATGTTGAATTCTGACAATGATATAGACCAAAACCAAACTCTATGATGCAAAATGGGACGATAAAACATGTACTTTACTATATTGATTTTTGTAATTAAATATACAGTGGTCGGCCTAAGGTAGGCACGTAATTTAGTACATGTGAAATACAAAGCCAACACAACTTCTCCATTGGAGAATAATTACATTCATATTTCAACAATTGTCTGCTGATATAATAAATGGCTATTTCGACATCGGTATTGTCATTCTGTGTGATCATTCCAGCTATGGATTGCTCTTTAGTGGATATGTAAAGCTTCATTGGCCGTCCTGGCACAGGGGATACCATCACCGGCGGTTGTGATAAATAATTCTTCAGGTTTTCGATGGCTTTTTTATGTTCTTCGGTCCAGACGAATTCATCATTTTCCTTTAGCCTCAGTAGGGACGAGAAAACTTTAGTTTTTCCTGCACAATTAGAAATGAACCTTCTTAAGAAATTAATTTACCCTAGGAATCTTTGTAACTCTTTTTTGTTCTGGGGTGGTTTGGCTTCAGTAATTGCCCGAGATTTATTAGCATCAATCTCAATTCCCCGCTGGTGGACTAGAAAGCCCAAGAAATTCCCTGCACAAACCCCGAAAGCGCATTTGGCAGGATTTAACTTTAATTTGAATTTCCTCATTCGTTCAAAAGCCATTGTCAAGTGGTTAAAATGCTCGCCCACGGTCATAGACTTTACCACTATGTCATCTACATAAACCTCTACAAAATTATTGATCATGTCATGGAAATTTAGATTCATGGCCCGTTGGTAAGTGGCCCCGGAGTTTTTTAAGCCGAATGGCATTACTACCCACTCATAACATCCTAAAGACCCCGGGCATCTGAAAGCCGTTTTATGGATATCATTTTCGGCGATGTAGATTTGGTTATATCATGCGTACCCATCCATAAAAGAATACACTTGATATCCTGCTGTGGAGTCCACTAAGGAATCTACCGTAGGCATAGGGTATTTGTCTTTTGGTGTTGCCAAGTTTAAATTCCTAAAATCTATGCATATTCTTAACTTTCCATTTTTCTTAATGACAGGGACGATATTTGACAACCATTCTACATATCTGGTCGTTCTAATGAACTTCGCCTTCAAGAGGCGCTCGACTTCTTTTTTAATGCCAGGCATAACATTGGGTGCAAACCTCCGGGGGGTTGCTTATATGGTCTGTGATTTGGCATAATTGGTAACCTATGTTCTACTAAAGTCTTATCTAAACCAGGAATTTCATCGTAGTCCCAAGCAAAACAATCTTTATATTTTTTGTAAAAGATGGATTAGTTTTTACGTATCTGGGCCTCTAGCTCCTTGTTAATGTAAGTGATGTGTCTGTCGTCCTTACTTCCCAGGTTTACCTCGTCCAAAACATCTTGCATCCTTGTAATGTTTGCCTTATGTCACCCATTCAGAGCGTATTCTTCTTCCTCATTTGGTCATTCGTTCCTGTCACTTCTTTCCATCAAATAATCCACTCTGCATGCCTATCTTATTCTATCTTCCATCTGATGTGTTGATAATTTCTCCCTCAAGGCCGAAATGGCGGCCTGAGCATCGGCTTCAATTTTCTGTTCCGTTACATAGGCCATTAAGCTGGCCCTAGTGGCCGCAAGCGCGGCTTGTTCCTTACTATGTTCGCTCTTCTCCATTCGAATTGCTGGTTTCATGGCCATGCGTTGGCCCTCTGAAGGCCACTATAGTTGGCCTTGTTTGTGCGAAAAAGTTATTTAGCAGATCTGTGGTGTACGGCTCATCATTTTTTGCCACTATGGCTGAATCCCTTACTTCATTCAGTACTCTAGCTGGCCCGTAATTTCCTTCTTACATGAAATATTCGGCCGAATTTGTCTCTATTGCGAATGGCCTATTATCGGCTTGTACTACTTCTACTTCATCTTTCTGATTCCAAAAAACCAGACATTGATGAAGGGACGAAGGAATGCATCGGCTGCTATGGATCCAATCTCGTCCCAAGAGCATGTTATACGTGGTTGGCCCGTCTATAACAAAAAATACTATTGTCTTGGTAGTGCTTCCCACCTGTAAGTCTAGTGGGACAACTCATTTGGCTGTTGTTGCCCCTCCATTGAAACTTGTAAGCACCACTTCCATAGGGATGAGATCATCCTCCGACTTTGCTAATCGTCCCAGCATCCTAACTGGGATGACATTGATGGCCGCTCCATTGTCGATTAACACCTTAGTGATGGGTATTCCTTTGCCTTTGCTTTCACATAAAGCGGTCTGAGATTCTTTGTCATTTGTCGTGGTGGTTTTGGAAACGTAACCTTCTCTGACATTCATATTTCCATCGTTTGATCACCACTTGTATTTACTTGAGGTGGCTCCTCCTTGTTCCATCCAGAAGTTGGCTAACATGATCAGCATATCACGGGAGGCATTACTGGTGAACATCCTCTATTTTTCTGCTCTGGTCACGACCCGTTTTATTTTGGGTCTTCCGTATAGCACAAGGTATGGAGATCGCCCCAAGTCCTCTCCCAATGTTCCTACTATGAGATTTTTGGCTTCGTATAACTCTCTGAGAAGCCGATTTTGTGTTATCCCCATTCTTCGTGCATTGGTTCTGATATTTATTTCTTCTTCTATATCGGTCAATTCCTCGTCCGAGGCCTCTCTGTCAGTTATCGCGAGTGTTGCGAATTCTGTCTCTTCACCGTCGTAGACATCTTCACTCCTCCCAGAGGTCTCATTATTGCCCCATTTGAACTTTTCGGACAACAAGTAATGATTAGCCACAATCGGAGGCATGCTGCCAAACTGAATAACAATGGGGGTTCTTCGTCATCTGTCTCATCCCGTTTTTATCGGTCGAATTTGGTACGCTCTTTACAACTCGTATCGATCTCTTCTCTACCACCACTATCCTCGCTCGCATCTGGCTTTTTCCTCGCATGCGTATTGATTGGAAGACTATGGTCAGTGGTAACTTTCGCTTCACCTTGCTGGCGCATCATACGGCCATAATTTCTTTGGTGTCGTCTCAATTGTGTCCTTGTCATTTATCCACAAAAGGATAGTTCTTCCCTAGCCGATGGCATGAATATGGCCGACGTTACGAATGCCATACGTTGGGCCGATGAATTTTCGACCTAAACGTCCTTATATTTTGGAAGAAGTTTGAATGTTCTCCATAAAACCTTGGTGCGAAGGTTCCCGGCTGCCATGCTACTGGCTCCTTCTTCACTGGCCTCTCACAGGTATCTTCCAGTTCTTTCATCCACTCTATATTGTTTTGGCAACGTGCACACAAATTTTACGGAACCCTCTTTTCTTGGGACGCTTCGATCCTTTCAAGAGCACTTGGACGATGACCGTCCTGATCCTCATCTAGAAACAACTTGAATTTTGGCAGATTCATTTTGGTGAGGTCAGAGTTGATCATATTCAATTCCAATGGCTTTGGAAAGGGGTTGTCATCCACTGCCATCTTTTTCTCGAACGTCATTCGTCCATATTCTCTGGCGTCCTGCAAAACATTCCGAAAAACAAGGTAATTATTAGTTGAATAAGACCATGCATTATGCCACTTACAGTACTTTTTGTCACCGATTTGTTCGGGGCTTGGCAATTTATGGCGGTCATTCAACCTAATTTGCTTAACTTTATATAATTGATCGAATATGGCATCGACTTTTTAGATGTCAAAAGAGAAATTCCTACTCTTTTTGTCATTCTCGTCTATGGCCTGGGGTTCAGCCCACGTTTTGCAGACGTATGGCTTCCCTTTAACTAATTCGGCCAAACATAAGTCAGCTGATTCGATGTCCACTTCGTCTATTTCATAGTTAGTATTCCTATAATAGGTTCCCTTGCTAAAATTCTTCATTTGTTCTTCCTCCCTCAATAACCGTTCATATCACATCACATTAGTTGTGAGTTGGGGGAGGTCCCAGAATTCTCGATCTTGAAATTTTCCTTTTAGATAGAAACTAAGACAACTTTGAGCGATTCTCACAAACTCGTTTTCTGGCAAAGGCACGTAGCATCGGTCTCGAGCCGCTTTGAACCTTTGTAAGAACGCTTCGGCCCATTCTCCTGGCATCTGCCTCAAATTTGCCAAATCAGCCAAGGCCACTTCAGATTCAGCCTTATAGAATTGTGCATAGAACAGCTGTTCCATTTGGTGCCAATTTTCCACCGAATTAGGCGGTAGGCTGACATACCAGGAAAAAGCTACTTTTGACAACAGGCCGTGAAATAATCTCAACTTATGGAAATCGTTCGTCTCCCCACACTGAAGGGTAAATGGCCTTATATGTTCTATTGTAGAAACTTCCCCAAACCTTGTAAACAGAGAAAATTCTGGTATTTTGTAGTTCCTAGGCCACGGATACGCTACATCAATCCAATCTGGATACGGTTTTTGATATCTCGGCTGAATCGACCTCACCCCCAAACCATTGAATGGCATCACTACAGGTGGTGGTTGTGGTCCTCTCACAAATGGGACTAGTCGTGACCTTGCCCTTGTGAACCTTGGGACAACACTACTTCATGTTGTACTATGTTTGGCCCTAAGTGTGGGCCAATGCCTCCAGCACTTATTCCCCCTCTGGGTATCGTAGGGGCAGTAACCCCTTGTAGAGGTCCATTGCTTGGACCAGCCTCCTGACTGCTTGGTGCATGAGGAGGTGTAGGCTATGGTGGGGCTGTTCCCCCGTTCACACATTTGGCCATCAACTCATTCAATGAGCTCAGGTGTTTGGCCATATTTTCGTAATACGAGTTACTAGCCGAAGTGAACTTATCTATGATGTGAGCATTTTGAAGCCTAACATGTTCGACAACATCCTGCGTGAACTCACCGAACAAAGCGCGAACCGCGTTAGGGCTAAATTCTCGCATAGTGTCATATTGGCTTACTTCTGCTAGACCCTTGAAATGGCCTACTTCAGTTGGAACGTGGGTATGGTTGGTTTTCTCCAGTCCCCCTTCCTCTATACTCGAGCCAGTCTGAGTGTTTCTTTTTGGAGGCATCTCCACTTCCTACACCAAGTCTCCCACTGTGGTCGCCAAAAACTGTTTGCACAATTTTTCGTCAATGAGCGTGTAAGGTTCAAACCTCCTAAGACAAAGTCCCAGCAATGGGTGTTTGATTCCGTGAATAAGCCTCCAAGGGGCACAAGCACACAAATTACAATCTACGAATTACAAAGCTACGAAATTAAAATAAAATGCTCATTATGAGTCTTCATTTCTTCTTTCTTTTCCTCTTCCAAACCTTGGGCTTTTTATAATAGAGAGCCTTGTCAACCGTTTGAGCGGTTTTGCTTCATTTCCCATGTTTCATGCTTGCACGTAACCGCTGGATCATATATTCAACTGCTGAGTTGTGTGTGATAACTGCCAGAATGTGGGGAGCTGCCAGAATAACTGCTAGATCGTGGGGTTAACTGCAACGTATCTGTTCGCGCGATAATCGTAATGATCATTTTTCCCTTCGTCGTTCTTCATCTGTTTTTCCTTTGGTCATTCTAATTACTTTTCGTCCTTTGACACGTCATTTCTTTTCGACCCTCATTGACTCGTTCGTCCTAGGGTGATTTTCTTCGCTAACAAATTCATTCATAATCAATAAGAAAAGCTTGCAGTTTTTAAGGTATCATTATTCATCTATTTCTCTTTGTTAGTGTCCTAGACATGCCACGGGATCTCTAAGCGTGATTAGTGTGTGAATAAATCAAGAAGTTTGCAGAATTAAAATACATTGATCGGCTTTAGCTTTCAAAACTTTTATGGATGTTAAAGCTTCCAAACCCTTTTTTGTTGTTCCAACTCATGGGTGAGTATCCCTATCACCTTCACTTGACTCCCATATGTGCTAGCATAAACAAAATGAAACAAATTTTATCTTCCACTGAGAAGCAAATTTACCCTAGAGAGAGGGAAGCAATCGGCCAATTTTTAAACAAGGCCATTCGGCCGAGCTTCATCAGAGAAGCCAAATGCCTTCACGCCAAAAATGAAAAGCAGATTAATGGCCTCTCGGCCAAACTTCAAAAGTTAGACAATTTGCTTTTCTTTCGGTCTTCTCAAAAAAAAACAGAGAGCAATTGTTTCTTTTCTTTCGGCCATATTAAAAGAGAAAGCAGTGGCCCTACTTCAAAAGCAAAAAAATGACAAATGGCTTTTGGTCAAAACTTCAAAAGCAGAGGCAATAGCCACACGGCCATTAAATGAAAAGAGAGAAATAATGAATAAAAATCAAAAATTCATTAATTGATTAATTGATTTTAACTTGGTAGGTATGACGTGTACTAAATCAAATTTACTTTATTGTCAACCACTTATATCAATTATTGACAATTGATGTAAGTCATGGGTCCCACCCATTTAATTCCAATTCTAGTTGGCTTACACAACACACTTTGGGCTCGGATTCGTTTAATCCGACTAAACGAATTTTCCGTCACAACGTAATTAAATCTAATAAATTAAATAATTATGCCTCGTAAAATTATTATTAAAGTCGATTACGAATTAATTCCAAATTAATTCGTTCGCTAGAATTAAAATCCAATTTAATTCTGTGTTTAAATACGATTTCATTTAATATATCTAATATATTATTTTAGCTCAATTAAATAAATTAAATAATAAAATATAATTTAACTATTAAATTTATTTTACCGATTAATTCCAAATTAATTGCGTTCTCTCCTCTCGACGTAATTAATCCCAGATTAATTCTTTCTCTGATAATTAATCCCAGATTAATTCTTACCGTAATTAATCCTAGATTAATTTTCTCTCTCTCATAATTAATCTCAGATTAATTTTGTTCGAGTCAAATATCATCGGTGAATCTTTGGGATGCGACCCAAGAGATCTCTGGATATGTTGGCAGTAAATACGGTTATCGAACTATCTGAATACGTGCGTAACCAATTCTCCAGAAATGTTCTTCTACGAAATATAAGATCTTTGTCAGGCGTAGCATACATAGTATTGCGTATTACGATCCAGTATCAGATGTCACATGCTAGGCCTAGGGCTGTAGTTGTGTCTGCCCCGTACGAAGCATATATCGGATCACTAGCAACTAGTCTCTTTATAATCGGAAAGTCATGACCTAGTCATACTTCCCCGATGTCTATAGCACTTAGAGTACCAGTCCTGTATCCCTGCGTGATCATTATCTCCATATGACTGAAGTGATATTTCCATCTTGACATCACACCCAATACACTACGATTCTCAGTATACCCAGAAGAGGCGTACATAGAACCTGTTAAAGCCACGGACGACCAAAACCAAAGTATATTGATTGTCACAAGTATTAGCGATGCAAGTCTCAGGTTAAGACCAAATACACCTACCCTGATTCGGATTCCCATAGACACATAGTCATACTACCAATGGGATTCCGAGGAGTCTATCCAGAGCGAAGCTGTTTCCGTACCATCGGTAAACAGAACCTCCTATTACACTTGCATGAGTATCCAATACCCAAATATATGAGAACTATGTCGTTACGCTTTCATAACACGCACAATTGTAATACTAGCCTATTCTGCATTATCGATGTCCAGTCTCGATAATACTACGACTAGGGATATTTAATGATTAAACCTTACGTGGATTAATACTATCTCATATCTTATTAATCTGGTACTAATAATATGGACTTTTATCATTTATATATCCAAGTAATCCAATTACAAATGATAAAAGAGCAATTTCCTTTGTCCCATCGTTAATTTGTACAACAACATTATGTTCTGTACAAATAGTGATGCTATGGGTCATATATGTCCAACAATCTCCCACTTGTCCTATAGCCAATCACTCAAGTGTCCAACACATGAACTATGCACGGGTCGCTCAAACTTCTGCTGAGAAACAGCTTTCGTCAGCAGATTTGCAAGGTTATCATCTGATGCGATTTATTCGATCATCACATCGCCACGATGTATGATCTTACGAATCAGATGAAATAGTTGAAGTACATACTTGGATCATTGATGAGACCGCGGTTCCTTAGCCTGTGTTGTAGCCCAGCTCAACTGCTAACAGAACTACTCCTAATCTAATTAGGAATTTTATATATCCAAAATGCTTTTTTTGCTGCCTCAGCTGCAGCAATGTTCCGCTTTTGTTGTTTATTCGGCAACAGTATCTTGCTTGGAAGATTTCCAGCTCACTGTTCAGTTATTCAAACTAAATATGTACCCTTATTGTGACTTACAGTCGTCTTTATCGGTTTGAAAACTTGCAGCGGTGAACCTAGTCACCTTAAGTTCTCATTCCCCATATGCCCAGAAAACATCCTTAGTTCATCTAAAATACTCAAGGATGTTTTTTACATCAATCTAGTGACCATCACCTGAATTGGCCTTATAGCGTCTACATATGCTCAAAACATATGAGACATCAGGTCACATACATTTCAAAACGTACGAGCTCTGGGAGGGTTGTCAGCAGCTTTCTAGATCTTTCCCAGTAGATCTTTATTCCTAGAATAAAGCCTGCTTCTCTCAGGTATTCCATGGAGAATTTTAATGAAAGCCAAGCTTTCACCGATTATATTATGGGAATGTTATTGCTAAGAAGCAATACATCATCAACTTATAGGACATTCATTGTCAGTGCACTCCCACTAACCTTCTTATATACACAAGAATCATCTTCATTTTGAATTAAATCATATACCATTATGATTGTATCAAAATGCTGGTTCCAAGAACGCAATGCTTGCTTCAATCCATAAATGGATCGATTTAACTTGCAAACCTTGTTTGCATGTTTTGGCACGACAAAATCGTCAGAATGTTCTTTACATCCTCCAAAAGGTTTCCGTTAAGGAAAGTGGATTTGGCATCCAGCTGTCATATTTCATAAATGAAATATGCAGTTATAGCAAGCATTATCTGAATGGATTTAATCATAGCAACATGTGAAATAGTTTTGTCGTAATCGACACCATGTCGTTGACGATACCCTTTCTGTATAAGCCTAGCTGCATACATATATATGTTGCCATCCATGTTTGTCTTCCTTGAAGACTTATATAGTACCAATAGGCACAATGCCTTCTGGTACATCAACCAGTGTCCAAACGTAGTTGGTATACATGGAATCTATTTCGGACTTCATGGCACTTTGCCATAAAAGGAGTCGATACCTTGTATCACTTCCTCATACGTAGCCGGTTCGTCTTCCTCAATAAGATTGATATCTACATGAGGTGAGATCAGAAACCCATACCTCCCAGGTTATTTTCTGACTCTCTCCGACCTACACGGTTCTTGTGTGTTCAACGATTATTGGTACATTTTCATCCCTGATGAACTATTGGTGTTCCGTGAGGACTCGGTGCCTGGAATAGTATTACTTCGATTTTCATCGAGTTTTACTTTCCTCCCACTTACCACTGCATATAAGAATTCCTCTTAGGAAAACCGCATGGAGAGCAACAATTACATTGTTCTCTTGTGAGTTGTATATGTACTATACTTTGGTTTCCCTAGGACAACCTACAAATAGGCACTTGTCCGATTTGGGTTCTAGTTTGGTATCATCCAAACATTTAGCGTATGACTAGCATTCCCAAATCTTCAGGAATGAGAAACCCGGTTTCTTTCCTGTTCATATCTAATATGAAGTCTGTCTAACAGATTTTCATGGAACCTTATTCAAAATAAGTATTGCACTGTTTAATGTGTATCCTCAGAAGGAAATTGGTAGCTCAGAGCGACTCATCATTAACTTTACCATGTCCAACAAAGTTTGATTTCTCTGTTCGGACACACCGTCAAATTGAGGTGTCTAGTGAGGAGTTCACTGTGAAAGAATACCATACTCTTTCAAGTAATCTTGAAACTTATATGTCTAAGTATTTTACACTATGGTCCGACCGTAATGTTTTTAATATTTTTACCAGCCTTTTTTCTACTTCGTGTCAAAACTCTTTGAATTTATCAAAAGTTTATGACTTGTGTTTCATAAGATACACATAACCGTAACGCGATGCCATATCCGTAAAGGTTACGAAGTATTCATATCCACATCTAGCCTAGCTAGACATGTGCCCACTAACGTCACTATGAACGAGGGCTAACGGATCGGTGGCACTTACACCTTTACCATTAATAGGTGTTTTAGGCACTTTGCCAAATGAACAAGATTTGCAGACATCATTTGAATTATGATCAAATCCGTCCAAGTATCCACTCTTCGAAAGTGTGGATATACGAGTCTTGTTAATGCGTCCCAGACCACAATGCCATAAATAAGTCTCATTAGAATTACTCAATTTGAGCTATTTGTTTGTCATGTTATATGTTTGAGATTCATTTATATTCAAAATATAAAGACCATTATTTACATCTAATGTAGATATCTCGATATCATTTTTATAAACAAAACACCTGGTGTTTCGGAATATAAAGGTATACCCGCAACGGGTTAAACTAGATACATAGATAATGTTCCTAGTCAATATAGATACATTATAACAGTCTTCTAATTTGAGTACATGCTCAAAGGGCAGTTCCAAAACTTAGGTTTCTAAGGCCAAAATAACGACTCATGTCAAGTTTCTGACTCGCAGGTCGATCTCATCTGAAGCTAGTATCCTGCTAATTAGCAGATCCCGCACATCAGTACATATGTATGTCACATCCAGTATCAAAATCCAATTTTAAAACTAGTAGTAAACATTTTTACAAAAAACATACTTGAAGCCGGAGCCTTGTCCCGCCTTCACTTCCCTCATGTCTGCCTTGTCCATACGACAGTCACACTTCTAGTGACCTCGTTTTCCACAGTTTAAGCAGACAACTTGGGATATGTCCTTTTAAGAAGCTCTGGCTGTGCATAACGGATTGAGCACTAAAGTTATCATCACAATGAGTCTTCCTAAGCTCATGCTCTACTATTCGCTCAACTACGGGCTCAGGACCGAAAGGTTTCTCTATCAAATAGAATAACTTCTCAGCTCCCAGGACTATCGTGAAGTTCTATTCCCAATCTGAAAATTAAAGCCGTTAAAGACATTTTCCCCAAGATTATGTCATTTGACGCTAATTTTTCAGTCATCTTGATTGCTATAGTCCAACTATCCAATCAATAATTTATGGTACAATTAAATGTAATGATTACTATAGTCTAACTATATAATCAACAACAATTGATCGGTTATATTCAAATGTATTGATTACTATAGTCCAACTATATAACCAACCACAAATGAAGTAGTTTGAATACAGTCCAACTGTTAAATTAAAACAACAATTGAATATTAGTCCAACTAATATATTTATAATTAATGACGAAAAATAAAATGAGCGCGTATTGGCAAGTATTTAAATGAAATTGCAAATTTAATACTTGTCTCCCACTATTTTTCGGCGAGCCTCTAACCCTCTGTGGAGTACTTGGGAAACCTAGTTTCCTAGTGGGCTAGGATCCCGTTAAATAACACACAACCTTGACTTTGGCCAACAAGTTGTATGAAACTTAACTAGGTAGATCTATAAGATCAATTGGATCTCATCCAATTCCTAGATCCAGTAGGTGGACCTCCAAGTCCGAAACATATATCCAATATATGTAAATATATCCAATATATTTCCTAACCTTTTTCCTCTGAATCAACTAAGCCTTGGCTTTGGCGCAACAAGCTTAATAAAACCAATTAAGCGTGACCCATTGACAGTGGGAAAGCTTCGTAATCGAGGTCGATGAACATGAAGTGACCTTGACTTTGGCCAATAAATCACAACTTGCCCAAGATGTACGATATGGTACAAAGCTTTCGTGATTCAAACACATCTGCGATGGAGAAAGGTCTTGACTTTAGCAAACAAACCAATGCCAATCTTGGATCTTGAGAGAGAATCACTCAATGGAAGGAAAAACGCTTAATATAAAATGAGGGTTTTTGTCGCGATTTGGCAACCAATTTATTATCTTTAATTAGGTCTCATCATACACCCTTAAGCATGCATTCTAAAAGCATAATAAGGAGCGAAATAAATTAATAATGATATGCGGATGGATATACGATATAAATTGTTCCTAGAACAAATCTCTACATTTCCTCTCTCCCGCTAGCATTATTCTTACTGTTGGGAAGCGGCCGCGAGTGCGCAGCGGAAAAATAAATAATTAAAATTATGATGCCGCTTTCCCTTTGCCCAATACCCATTTGTTTTGATTATGTTACAAGCCTAGGCATGTTACTATATATTCTAAGCATAAAACTCATAAAACATGCAAAGAACATGAACCTAAACATGCTAACTATCATAAGAACTCTAATTAAAATAAAGAAAGAAAAAGACTTACTTGAACCGTAGACTCCTCCAGTCCTCCCTCCAATCTAAAAGCTTTTCTCGAACTCAGCAAGCTCTTCCACGTTCCAAAGAGCCACCCAAGTGTGTGGCCTCCAAAGATGCACACACCAAGCCAAAACTCAACGGCAAGACTACGCCTTGAGTGCACGGGTATTTTGCCCTTGGCGCTAGCCTAGGAAAATACCTCAAAACTTTTAACTCGAGGTTCCTCTAGTCAATTAGACTTAAGGATCCTCAAAATCAGTGGCTTACTCTTAAAACTTTAGAGTTGCTCACTTATATAAACCCAAGATTTGAAAGGTTTGGTGCAAAAATTTGTGAAGAATTCTTTGGGTTTATATAGTGCTCCAAAGACAACAAAATTAATTAAGAATCTGATATGGGATAAAAGCCAATTTAATCTTAGCCATTGGATCTTAATTTAGTGGTTTGATGAGATAATAAAACCCTAATAAGAGTTTGGGCCGAATTGGAATTCAAAACAAATATAAAAATTTTTACTATTCATGTGAATAGTAATTTTTTTTAATCTATTTATTCCAATTCCCAAAGTGCCCCTATCCTTATTCACCAATCCATAAGCCACTACGGAACCTCATAAATGATCTGTTCAATAATTAAACACATTGAACCATTTATGAACAATTCCTACAGCAATCATATATGATGTTAAATATGTATTGTGCACTGTTAACCATTGATTTCGACTTTGTTGTGTGTGACCTTTTGAGTTCCCCTCAAGTTGGACATGAAATGAATCGTGATAATTTAATCGAACATAAATTATCCTCCGATCAGATGGTCGTTCAATTTCAATGACCAAGGTTGACATCTAGCAACATGCCAAGGCCCCCAAATGAGAAGGAAGATATATATACCCATTCTGTATGCGATTTACATATGATACGGTCTTTCGCCTCACTGTATCCCCACCTATTGACCTAGGGTACGGAAAGTGTCTACCCATATGGTCAAAGGTATGATGTTGATAGTGTCATGAATGGTGCTAACCCAAGAATCTCACATGATTCTTCCGATGTGGCCACAATCTCAAGCACTGATCACACATATCAACCCGCGAACTGGAATACTACTCTTATAAGAAAATATTATCTAAGAGAGTGGTGATTCTCTATTGTATCTTTACCAACTTCATGTGTTTCAACAAATGACCCAATCATACCCTTATGATCGGATCTTTTGAACCGGGGAAGGAGAATGTCAAAGTTATTTTATCCACACATAAGATTGTAAAGACCTCAAGTCTAAGGACTGGTCATATAATTGTTGGACAATTATGACCCATAGCATCACTATTTGTACAGAACATGGTGTTGTTGTACAAATTAACTATGTGACAAAGGAAATTGCTCTTTTATCATTTGTAATTAGATTACCGGGATATATAAATGATAAAAGTCCATATGATTAGTTCTGGATTGATAAGATATGAGACAGTATCAAACCATGAAGTTTTAATCATTAAAACATCCCTAGTCGGAGTATTATCGAGATTGGACATCGATAATGCGAAATAGACTAATATTGGCACTTGTGCGCGTTGTGGGAGCATAACGGCATAGTTCTCATATATTTGGGTATTGGATACTCATGCAAGTGTAATAGGAGATTGTGTTTACCTACGGGAATAGCTTCGCTCTGGATAGACCCCTCGAAATCCCATTGGTAGTATGACTATGTGTCTATGGGAATCTGAATCAGGATAGGTGTATTTGGTCTTAACCTAAGACTTGCATCGCTAATACTTGCGACAATTAATATAATTTGGTTTTGGTCGTCCGGGGTTTTAACAGGTTCTGTGTACGCCTCTTCTAGGTATACTGAGAATCGTAGTGCATTGGGTGTGATGTCAAGATGGAAGTATCACTTCAGTCATATGGAGATAATGATCACGCAGTGATACAGAACTGGTACTCTTATATGATGCAGCTATCGGGATATTATGACTAGGTTATGTTTATCCGATTATAGAGACTAGTTACCAGACATCCGATATGTGCTTCGTACGAGGCAGACACAATTCCAGCCCCAGGCCTAGCACGTGACATCCGATATTGGATCGCAATACGCAATACTACGTATACTACGCCTGATATAGATTACATATTCCTTTAAGAATATTTCTGGAGAATTGGGTAGGCACGGTGCTTTGCTAGAAGCCAACCATGTCTTGTAAATCGGTAAAAACGTAGTACTAGGTACGTACGTGTTCGGATAGTCCGATGACCGGATTTACTGCCGACATATCCGGGGATCTCATGGGTCGCTTCCTGAAGATTCACCGATGACGTATGACTCGCACATAATTAATCTGGGATTATTAGTAGAGTGAGAAAATTAATCTGGGATTAATTACAGAGATATTTTATCTGGGATAAAATATTAATTAAAGAGAGAGAACGATTAATTTAGAATTAATCGATAAAATAATATATTCGATATATTAAACGAAATTAGATTTCGACCCGGAATTAAAATTGGATTTTAATTCGGGCGAACGAGTAAATTTAGAATTAATTCATTAGCGATGTGAATAGTAATTTTGCTAGGCATAATTATTTAATTAATTTGATTTAATTACGTCGCAACGGAAAATTCGTTAATTCGGAATAGCGAACCGAGCCCGGGAGTGTTTGCGGGCCCACTCGCATTTCGAATCGAGTGGGGCCCTTAAGACATCAAGCGTCACATCACTAGTCAACTTTATCACTTTAATGTGATGGAAGTTGTTGGTTAATGGTTGAGTGTGGAACACACTATAGTGATGGCTTGAAAGACATTTACCATTTTTAATTAGTTTGGTATTTGACTTTCATTTTTTTGTATTAGATTACAAAACACACATTTTTCTCTTCCCTCTCCTCTCTCCATATTCGGCCAAGGGCCAATTTTTCTCTCAAGTTCTTGGCTTGGCCGAGAACTACACATGCATAAGGAAAGAATTTGTGGCAAATTTTTCATGATGCTAGCACATCCAATGGGTCAAACAAAGGTGATAGGGAAACTCATTCATGAGCATGGAATCACCATTTACAAAGCTTGAAGCTTGGAGCATTTCCATGGAGGTTGACCGAACAACAAGGAACACAAATAGGGCTTGGCCGAGAGCTTCAATAATCGATACATGAAAGTTCTCACAGACACATGGGATAAACATTCCATATGAAAACTTTCAGCGGTCAGTTCGATGGACACGAGCAACTCATGCATCCATGTGATAAACCAAGCGGACGGATCTCCGCTAGTAGCCTATGAGATCGGCTACCCCACTTAAGGGCGGATCATATCATCATGCTAGTCTCTCTGCTTTGTGAACGCCCAGATTATTCACAAAACTTTACTATGAAATGAACATTTAAGAGTAATGATTCTCATAAGGCGTGGAAGCCATCGTCTTAATTACTCCAATGGCTTTATTACAGTGTTATGATTCATATAAGTTATGTAAGACACGTATAATAAAGATTGTCATTTTATTAATTGTAGGCACTGCATTTTTACACATAGTCCCTATGACGAGTCTCATTTTGGAGACACTACCTTTTAAGTCACGAGGTCACGTGAAACGGACATCAGAAGGGGAAATTCAGAATAAACAAGGTTCACTGTTTTCGTTCGTGCTACGTTCGTGTTTACGTTCGAACGTCAAACGGATGGCGGGCGTTCGTGCCGCGTTCGAGGAAGCGTTCGAACGGTGTCGGTAATTCTGGTTTTGCTGCTAGCCTCACATCCAGCCCAATTAGCCCCCAAAGCCCATAAAACACATCCCAATTTAAATAAATAAATATTAATTAAAACATTAACTAAATAAGATAATAATTAAATTGATTAAATAATTAAATAAAACATATACCAAACATAAAATAAACATTACCAACTAAACTAAAATCATGCCTAAATTAAACAAATCACATACTAATCAAAATATAATCATGCCTAATTAAAATCAATCAACCAATTATATTCCCAATCTAATAAGATAATTACCAATCTAAAATATTGTATTCCTAATCCAAGCCAATCAAATATTCAACCTTCCCTATCTAGCCAAGATTTGTCCCCCCCCTCAATCTTTGACTTCCCTTAACCAAACCAAATCAAATCCTCTTTAATTAGCCAAATCCCTCTTCCTTGTCAAGCCCAACCGTTTTGCCTATAAAAAGAACCATTCACCAACCTTTTCAACCCTAGTCCCTAGTCCTTGGTCCCTAGTCCCTAGCTAGCTAGTCCCTAACTCATACACAACACACATAAAAATTACAAGAGGAACACACATAAAAAGAATAAGCAAAAGATAAAGAGGAAAAAGCAGTGAAACCACAAGGAAACAATAGCAAAAGACGGAGAACGATGACTCAAAACAGTAAGACAACGAACGAGAACAATGAACCAGTGAACCGGGAGAGTTGCGCGAGCATCAACCCTTCCGACGATCGTGTACCGTATATCCGAGAGATGATTTAAAAGGTTAGACCTGAGGGTACCTTTTCATTAGTTTATATTCGTTTCTTTTATTATTATTATTGAATTCTATTCGCATGAGAGTCGTTTATGGAAGCATGTTGTGGCTTGAATGAAATGGAAGAGTGTCGTCTTTGTGGTATATAGGATGGAAACCCAGACGTAAATTCCGTAGCCGAATCCGAATGGACGGTAGTGCGGTCTGTACATGGGACACAACTCCACGTACCACTTGAGTAAACGGCACCTTCTCTTGCTTGTGTTGCTTTTATGTATTTATTTTTGTCATTTAAATTCTGCATGTTGCTTATTTATGCATGACTCAATCGAGCGCATGGGCTTAGTAAGTGGAATGAAAGATCCCCTATGGGGAGGGGTTAAAGCCCTTTACCACGATGCTTTGCCGCGCCGGTTGATGTGTGTTCGGTTGGATGCAAGACACGTTCAATCGGACATACTTAGAATAATATGATTGTCTTTATGTTTGTATGCATGATGTGATGTGACGCGCATGGGCTTAGTATGTTGGTCTAAAGGTCCTCTCTTTGAGAGATCAAGAGCCCCAAAAGGCCACCTTTACGGCAGTACTTCGCCGCGCCCCTTATTTTGTTGTTTATGTATTGCGTCTCATTTCATGCATCAATTCTGTTCCCGTTCGAACGCGTTTACGAACACAACTCGAACGCGCATGTATTTTTGGCCTTATCATGCATCAGGTCTAATTTCCGTTCGAACGCGTTATCAAACGCCATACGAACGCGAGCATTCTGTTTCATTTCCGTTCGAACGCGTGTACGAACGCTACTCGAACGTGAGCATTCTGTTTCATTTACGTTCGAACGCGTTTACGAACGCTACACGAACGTGCACACACTGAACTGAGTCTGTCTTATCATATTCATGCATAATTGCCTCTTGGTTGATCTTTCTTGTGCTATATAACCAACCGTATTATTTGTATTCCTGCACTTATCCATTCTATGTGTTCTTGGGATTGTATTCAAGCATGATTAGGCTGTTAGCATGTTATTTGGTTAATAGGTTCATGAGATAGTACTCAAGCATGATTATGTTGTTCTTAGTTTTCCGTATCATAGGATTGAAAATGTTCATGAGATTGCCACGTGATGTTGCATGTTGTGATGAACGTGTTGATGTATGCATATGAATTTAGAAGTATGATATTTTTGGAAATAAATGTTATTTAAGCCTGGTTAAATTATTACATAAATCCTTTTATTACAAGTGACATAAGTAATGGACCGTTCCGAACCCAACGGTTTGAGGTCTTCCCTTGCGAGGGGTGAGTGCGGCCTTAAATCTCATTTTCCCGGTTCACACCGGGTGGCGACTCCATTACTCTCCGGTTTAGTCCCCCGTGGCTACTCCGTACTCCCAACTAGGCCGCGAGCCTAGGACAGCATGCGTCGCCCCAGATTTCCTGTGTTCCCACAGTCTGGCGACTCCACTGGGGATAGAGAATTGGCCCCGAAATATTGACTTGTGATGTTTGGATTTATGTTTTAATTGACCGTGTCTATAGTGGATAAAGTAAGGGTTTAATCAAAGGCATTTTAAGGTTAGGTAATGGTTTGGTGTCTTCTTTCATTCACTACCTTTCTAGAAGGAAAAGCTGTGAAGGAACCTAGATAGCCATCTACTTGTAGCCTATTGTGATGGACTAATTTGGAGGACTCGTTGTTTATTCCTGACAACAAGCGATAATAGCCTAAGAGGCTTGGGTATTTAAGTGAGCCTCGCTCCACCTTCCCTCTGGGGGATCTACAACGGGAAATCCATTTGACAGTCCATCACACATCATAGCTCATTGGCACGTACCTTAGTGTATAAAAAAGGGTGCGCTCACTTGGTTGCTCGAACCCTTGAGTGGGGAGACCTAGTTGTGGGCCATCCTTCGCCGGTGAGAGCCTTTGTCTATACTCTTACTAACCCACCTATAGACCGGGTTGGCTAAAGTACAATTATTTCCTTGAATATGTGCTTGTGGACCATCCTCATTGGATACAGTTGGACTATTGTTAGAAATGCGGGCTTGCTGGGCCATTTAAACTGGGGCAAGTTCGCACCTTATGACTATTAGGCCAAAAGCTTCTGAAATGTTGATGGGCCACTTGGTAAAAAATTATTATGTGATGTTTGCATCATCTTTCTTTTATGCTCGTGTTTGGGAACATCGTTGTTTGGATCCATTTGGACCATTTATCATGGGATATAGGCTTGTTGGGCCATTTAAACTGGGACAAGGACACATCTTATGACGATTGGGCCAAAAGGCTTCTAAATAACAATGGGCCATTTTATGATTGTGTTCGGAATATTATCATTTGGATTTAGTTGGACTCTTTGCCATAAGACATGAACTCGTTGGGCCGTTTAAACTGGGACGAGTTCATTCCTATGACAGTTAGCCCGAAAGATTCTAAAATGATAACGGGCCGATTTGTTGAGAATTTTAGTTGATTTAGTATGTTATATGTGTTACATGCATCTCACGCACCCCATGCATACATACATCATGTTAACCCTTGTATTCTGAAAGCCATCATAGATACATGTTGGTTAGGGAAGATGACAGACTTGTCAAAAGACCAAGCAGCCACCAGGAGTACCGGCAAAAGACATAA
>SKCR01030623.1:0-121293 GCA_019454045.1 Zanthoxylum bungeanum
TTTTTTTTTTTTTTGCCCCAAATTGGTGCGATGGTGAAGATTAGTTTTGCAATGAAATGAACGTAGGAGTCCCACATTTGACAGTAAATGTGATTGTACAAATAATGACAATGACAAGCAGGGTGTCACATTACGCCATCTTATGAATTGAGAAGTACCGACTTTAATGATTGGATCTTAATTTTTTCAATGTATTAAAACTCGTGAATCACCCTAATTGTGTTGTAGTTGATGGTACCCATAGGGTGTGGCTTGATGATTTATGTTCAAGATCTCACTTTGAGGTTCTGGGTTCGAATCTAAAGAGTACGATTTTTGTAAGAATCTGGAATGGTCGGGGGTTTTATATGTTCCGCTTAAACCCCTAAGTGGGGCACATGGGTTTGTGAAGATGCGTTGGTTGATCCGGAGACATGGCCACTACTGGCCTACGGTCCTGTCAGATTGCATAGCACATGCTAAGAGCTGCGATGCCTGCCAGAGGTATGGACCAATCCAGCGCAAGCCGGCTTCCGAGTTATACCCGATTATCAAGCCTTGGCCATTTCGAGGTTGGGCCATGGATATCATCGGAAAGATCTATCCCAGATCTTAAAGAGGTCATGCTTTTATCCTAGTAGCTACGGCCCAGCCTTCTCCACCTTCTGCCCTGGGTAGAAGCTGAGCCTCCCCAGAATGTTACTTCTACGGAAACGGTTTGACGGTGGAGTTTACAATTATTATTATTATTTTTTTTTTTTAAAAGTGTTGTAGTTGATGGTAAAACTATTATTGTTAATTTTTTTTTGACCACTTGAGTTGAAGAAATGGTATATTTTATCTTATTTTTCTCTCTTGGAAGGCAAAGAACAATTAAGAAATTTGTAATAATCAATAAACGAATAAACCACCTCTTCTTGGCACAAGAGCTTTCTCTTCAATCAACCACAAATTTGAGCAAATCAAGATGTTTTGATGCTTGTGTTGTTGTTGTTGTTATACTATTTATTATTCACATTATATTATATTATATTATATTTCATTAATTTTAACAAAAATATTACGTTCCCATTATGTCCCCTAAACATTAAAACATTTTTCTCCATACTTTATATTAAAACATAAATATTTTTTTTTTTAATTTCGATAATTTATACTGAAAAAGGGAAAAAGCCCTTAATGACACGTGACATGCACGTGATACACGTTTGAGTAACGTGATCCGAATTATTCCTTTGATGCTAAAGTAGAATGTATAGTCAAACAAAGAAGTAAGATCACATGCATCATTTATGCTGATCAGAAGGTGATGGATGATTCACGATTGGCCCATTAAAGTCAAAGTTCGTGGGACCCAATCAAACAGATCACGGAAAAATTGATTTACTCCGAGTCAAATTTGATTTTATATACTTTCTTTTTTAATATAAATAAAAATAAATTCGAACTATCTCTTTATAATAATTCATTTTTTTTTATTAATTTATTGGTGCATTTCAACGAGACAATCCATCTTATTAATTTTTTTTTTTGCCTTTTTCTTTCACAATTTTTAATGTAAATAGGGAAAAAGAACTATTTAAAAAGAGATTAATTTGAGACATACTTTAATATTAATAAAATTATGCTTCTAATCAAAGCCTCCAATTTGCAGACTTTATTTGCTTCCGATCCATGATTATATATTTAAGAAAAGAAGGGCCCATTTCTTCAAAATTAAAAAACTAATTATTTTTAAAATTTTTACATTTAGTTAATTATGAAAAATCAATGTCAGGTTTAGTAAAAATAGATTGTCATCATTACCCTTAAGAGCCGTTGGCACTATATTTTTATTTTTATTTTTATTTTTCTTGGTCAAAATGCTTAAGTCATTTAACAACTTAATTTACATTAACCGAAATATTATTGTATTTCTTATTGGTTGCCAGTGTTAATTAAAAAAAAATAATCAAAATGCATGCCACTTGAACATCATACACAACAAGGTATAAAATATATTAAGTAGATAAATCTCTATTATATTACAAGTTTAAGTAGATTCAACGATGCATTAAATATAATAATTATGGTTCTATACATCAAATCTATATACATTCTATTATAAATTATGAGGAATTTGAAGCTATCTCCTTAAAATGAGGAGATTCACTGTATTAAATTAAGTTTATGTTACTCTTGGTAAAAGTTTGAGATTAATTGTATATAATTATCAGAGGTGGTGTTAGGGTTTGGGAAGAGTTGATACAAATGGTCGATTGAAACCTCTAAATCTAGAAATTTGTAAAATTTTAATAGATAATATAATTTATATATTTCTTTTATCTTTTTATAGTGACTCCATTTTAGGAATTCGCCTGTATCCCATAAAAATTAAGACAATTTAGAGTCGTGATATTAATTAAGAGTGGCTGTTTTGAACCTATTAAGCTTCTTTCCAATTTTATCGGCCTCCATATTTCACTTGTGATTTGTGCCGTTATCAAAACTGTATTTTTTTCGAAGCTCTAGGTTTATTTCACGGTCATCTGCAACAAAACCCCAGCCATGAGTTCAATGTTTTTTTAGTGAGTTTTGGTGATTCGGAGATAGACAATTTTGTCTCAAAAGGCCCGTCGTTTTATTAATTTCTTTATCATACATAGAGATGCGAAAATCTATGTGGGCCGATATATTACGAGTAGGTAAATGAATAATTTTATATAATCTTTTAATTGGATAAATTATATACGAATATTAATATTTTTGTTTAAATAAAAATAATTTTTTGTATGAATGAGGATCCACATGAGGCTCAGATCGGGAACAAATATCGACATCCCCGTTTAAATAGAGATAAAATCTCCGTATGAATATGGAACCACACGGAACCCGCATGACCCACTATATTATGACTGAATATGAATAAAAATTTTGTATCTATCGATTGAACAAATTAGATATGAATATTGACATTCTCGGACCATACTTTATCAGTTGATATCCATAATCATATACACATTGAACTAATTAGCCAAACATTTCTTATAGATCATGAAAATACATTGATTTTTAACATGTCTATAGGTGCATGATTAAGGCCTTATTTTTAGGTATGTTTTTGGGATTAATAAAATTTTAAATTGTAAGAAACCACAAGTTGCACAAGTTAGACAAAAAAAAAAAAAAAAAAAAAACTATCCATTACCTGTCAAGCCACAACAAAATCAAATGGTCATCGAATAAAGTATAGGAACAATTAAGATTAGTTTGAATACAAAAGAATGAAATTAAGCATGTACTTAAATATTTGAAGCAAATAGTATTTAATTAAACAAATTTTATTGGTATTTGTTAATAATACATTATTATTGACATCATTTTATCTACTTTAGATGTCACATATGAATTTGAATCCGATCCGCATAATTTTATTAAGAAGGTTGTTGACGGTTGATTTTGGTCTCAGGGGCAATATGAGAATATTACTCCCGAGACAATCCTCCCTCAATAGTGAATTTGTTTGGTTATGAGGGACCAAAAGCAAACTTAGCAAAAGACAGATAAATACGCCAATCGACAAAGAGATTTAACGTGGTTCGGCGGATCTTGGTCCGACCTACGTTCACGGGCACAAAAAGGATGATACTTTTATTACTCAAACACGCTTCTCAGCTCTCTCTTTTGTTTACAAGTCTCACAATAATGATCTTGATCTCAACTTTTAACTTGTTCTCCCTTTCAACCTATGCTTTACCCTCCTATTTATAATAGTGAAGAAATCATATTCCTATTTGTATAAGAATTTCCTAGTTGAAACAATTTCCCTTTCCCATAAGGATTCCTAGTCAAAACTATTCCATTTTCCCATAAGGATTCCTAATCAAAACTACATTTACTCCATTTATCCTATTAGGACACTGACTTATCAGTTTACCCCATGAAGGTAGAATAACTTGTCATATTATCCGTAAAAACATGATGTGTTATCTTCCTGAGCACGCCTCGCCATGTGCTCGGTCTTCATGAGGTCGGCCATAATGGTCATTTGAAACGAGAATGCTGTTGTCGATCTTATAATGCCCGGTCATCCGATCTTATGTGGTCGGGTTACAGATTATAAGTGCTCGGCCCCTAACTCATGTGGTCGGGTCGGTATTAATGATCTCGATCAAGAAGAGAGTTACCCTTTTACCCTTACCGTGCTGCTTAAATATCATAGTGCCTAAAAAGCACCATCAACAAAGGTCTCTCTTATAAAATTGTGAAATCTTGATGTTAAAAACTATGAAGGTGTTGAGGAGGGGGCTTATGAGTTGCCATCAAACACATACATGATAATTGTAAATACCAAATATATTATGAAATGACAAATATGTAAATTATTATTATTATTATTTTTTTAGGGTGGTTGAACCCAATCTTAAATCACAAATTACATTGTTTCGAGCCAAACTCATTCAATTGATTTCATTAATTGAAGACCTAATTCGAACTATAATCGATAGATTCACTTATTCTTTAAACACATACCAAATAAATCGAATCTAACCAAATCAAACCGAATTTAACTCAAATTACCCAACACTCAAACTAGATTTGTACTTCCATCTTCTTAAATTGACTCCGTATCACATAATTCTCAATCACTCGTTTAACTTTCTTTGTAGTTGTATTTTTTTTTTATTTCAACATATTTATTGCCTAGCTATAAATGCCACCAGCTCTATTCACTTCAATTTTGCTTACCCTTTACTGTTTCTTTTTTTTTTTCTCTGGTTTCCTCCATTGCAAACCAAGCTTCCCTTTTCCCAGCTCTCTCTTTGAGTTTGAGGCCCCTCTCTCACAGACCCACCACCAACCATTTCACCCACCTCTACTTTTTCTCTTCAAAGATTGGATTTGTTGTCTAGCCTTAGGATTTGCTTCCCATTTTCTTCTTATCATTCTTTGTTTTCTTTTGAGTGGCCCACTTGAGGCCACAAGCAATTAAGCAAATCAAAGCCTTCTACTTGTAAACCACTCTGCAAAAACTGTGCCTTTTTTGTTCTGGGGTTTTGGTGAGATTTGTGTAATTTGAGATCTACATTGGCCTGTCTATGCTCATCGAGTCTCTGCTGGTTCCAAAGGAAGCAGCCATTTCCTTGCTTCTGTGGTTGCTCAATAAAGAAGATCAAGGGGGTTGGTTAGTTTGGATCAATACCCACTAAGGTAAAATGCTTTCTTCTTCTTCTTTTGCCCTTTTCAGAGTATTTACATTTCTATTTTCTGACAATTGCTTGGATCATAAGTGATTCTTTCTCATAAAAATATTCCTTTTGCTCTTACTTTTGGATTTATGTTCTGAATGATGCTGATTAGGCATTAACTCCTTAATGGAATGAGTTGAATTTTTAGATATATTATTGTTTTAATTTTTTATTCGGAGTTGTCAAAAGCCTTCAATAGCATTTGGATTTTAATTCAACCACATTAAATTCGGTATGAGATTCTCTTTTTCTTTTCTTTCTTTCTTTTTTTTTTTTTTTTTTTTTTTGTTTTTTTGTTTTTCCACTTTTCCATTAATTTTTAATATGTGCAGTGTAAGCTAAGAATCTTATTCAATTCAATCAGACTGAGTTAATGTATTTTTCTTACTTTTTTTCTTCCTTGAGAGTTGAGTGTTGGATAGTTGGATTAGGATAAGGATGCTTTAAATGTAGTGTGTTACTTTTTACTGTTTATACTTAACTAATTCTGAATCATATTTCTTCTAAGTTGAAAATTTGCATCTTACAGAGAGGCTAGTCTTTTTGTATATATAAGGAGGTTTCATGACATGTTTCTTATATTCAGTAGGGAATGTGGTAATTTATTGGTACCAGAAGAGGACTGCACACAATTTTGAATACTGCTAGCAGGAAAAAGCAGAGATGTCCTCTGAGGGTTCTTTAAATGCAGAATTATCGAAGAAGACATCATTTTTGGGTCTTAAACTATGGGTTTTGATTGGCATCTCAGTTAGTGCTTTTATAATTTTGATTCTTTGTATCTTATCTGCGTGGTTTTCGTTTCGGAGGAAATCTAGAAGATCACTGGACAAGTTCTCCCTAACCCAAATTCCAAATGTCTCAAAAGATATCAAGGTCGACAAAATTGGGGGTCAGAATTTCAACGATCACCATGAAAGCGTGTTTCTCTCTGTTCATGATAAATCAAGTGACAATCATTCGGATAAAATGTTTGTTCATTTGGGGACGAGTAAGTTGAGTGATCCTGACAATATCAGTCAATGCAGCTTTACTTATCATCATGAGAGAGCATGCATTTCACAATCAGGGGAAGAAGGAAGCTCTGGGACTGGTCGTAAGCATTCTTCATTGCCTTATGGAGGACTAGTGACAGCCTCTCCCTTAATTGGTTTGCCAGAAATTTCGCATCTTGGTTGGGGCCACTGGTTTACCCTTAGGGATCTTGAAATGGCAACAAATCGTTTCTCAGCAGAGAATGTGCTTGGTGAGGGTGGGTATGGAGTTGTTTACAAGGGTAGATTAATCAATGGAACCGAGGTAGCAGTGAAGAAGCTTCTTAATAACCTGTAAGAATACCTTAAAGACACCTTATCTTGCTTTTCTGATCCTTTATTTGATGTCACTGATAATTGTGTAATGAATTGGGATTTAGGGGACAAGCAGAGAAAGAATTTAGGGTTGAAGTGGAAGCCATTGGTCACGTTCGACATAAGAATCTAGTGCGACTTTTGGGCTATTGCATAGAAGGTGTTCACAGGTGTGATTCAGCTGCTGTTCATTGCTTAATTATTTGTTCTGTCCATATTAACTTTATCCATCTTTTCTAATTACAGTATATTATTTGTTACTATGTTAATACTGCAAAAGTAACTTTATCCATCTTTACTTTCATTTGTGCAGGATGTTGGTGTATGAATATGTGAACAATGGCAATTTAGAACAATGGTTACATGGAGCTATGTGTCACCATGCTGCCTTCACTTGGGAGGCCCGCATGAAGGTTATTGTTGGTACTGCCAAAGCGTAAGTTAATCTTCTAGCTGAAAGTAGTTTCATATGATAATTCAAAGTCCCCATTTCTGATGCAATGCTAATTTTTTTTTAGCATTTTAGAGATGGCTAATCGTTCGTTTTAGTTTGAATTACGTGATTTGTTATGCATTACGTGATTTTTTAATATTAGTACTTCTCCAAACAAAACTAAAAATATAAATGGTTTTGGGTTGCAGTCTTGCTTACTTGCATGAAGCAATAGAGCCAAAAATAGTTCACCGGGACATAAAATCAAGCAACATCTTGATAGATGATGAGTTTAACGCCAAGGTATCTGATTTTGGCTTGGCAAAGCTTATGGATTCAGGGGAGAGTCACATCACGACCAGGGTCATGGGAACATTTGGGTACAAGTTGCTTCTTATTCTCCTACTTAATAATCTATTAATCTTGCTATGTATTTGCTGATGGGAAGTTCCTTTTATAAATTTCAGTTATGTGGCACCTGAATATGCTAATTCCGGTTTGTTAAATGAAAAGAGTGACATTTACAGCTTTGGGGTCCTACTTCTAGAAGCTGTTACTGGAAGGGACCCTGTGGACTATGGCCGGCCTTCTAATGAGGTATGAAATTCTGCAGTTTGTTGACTAAAGATACTGAATTCATGCTTTTGTCCATGGTTTCTTTCTCTCTTTCTATGAGGTGGCACAGTGTGCTTCTTTAGGTTTGTAACTGTACTTTTTTGTGTAAAAATATCGATTAAACACTCCATATGCTCTTGTCAGGTCAATCTTGTTGAGTGGCTGAAGATGATGGTGGGGACAAGGAGAGCTGAGGAAGTTGTGGATCCAAAGCTTGAAGTCAAACCCACAACACGAGCACTAAAGCGTTCACTTCTAGTTGCACTCAGGTGTGTTGATCCCGATTCGGGGAAGAGACCCAAAATGAGTCAAGTTGTACGGATGCTTGAAGCTGATGAGTACCCATTTCGTGAGGTATGAGTTCTGCATTTCCCAGAATTGATCATAATTGTTTACTTGTCTGAACCTCCATTTGCATTTTTTTCTTTGAATTCCTCTTAAAATTCTATTAGGATGAAAGTGATTATGATACTTGTAAAATCTGTTTATAGGATCGGAGGAACAGAAAGAGCCGCACAGAGAGTATGGAAATTGAATCCTTGAAGGAATCAACTGGAATTGAAAGCAAAGTAGGAGATTCTGAAAGCCATATATCCGAGACAACTCGTGGATAGGACTGACAAACAAATGAACATCCGGGTAATTTATTACCTTAAAATCGGATTTAAAGCTTTTGATTACCATGATACATAACATTTTGGAATATATTTTTTCCCTGTGAGTAAGAGAGGAAATGAATTAACAATAGCCCATTTTCGACGCTGAGCTACAATTGGTTTCATTGCTATCTACTCTTTTCATATGGCAATGCAGGATAACTAAGGTGCTTAATATAATGAGAGAGATAAAAAAAGGAATAGAGGGAGAGAGTTTCTTGTTGTACAGATATATGGATGGTCTGTCTTTCATGCCTAATTATATTTTTTACTTCCATTTTGGTGTTTAAACTTGATTTATGGAGAAAAATTTGTATGAAAACTTAATCAATGAATATATGTCAGTTGTTAATTATTTTCTCTTTCCATATTTATCGGTTAGTTTCAAACTTAATATATGCATGTCAAAATATTAATGAACAGACATATCACGTCATTTATACATCTGTCTCGCATAAATCTTTCTCCTATTTCTGTTTTTGAAATGTTATTTTACTCGTTTAGTTTTGCATCTTCTCGGCATCTTCTTCTCCTTTTTGCCATCAAATGTAGGATTTTGACTATAGTACCCAAAATGATATCGTAACTCAAAATTTGGCCACCATCTAATGGTCAGATTTTGTTAACTTTCTGACCATCTGATGGTCATTAGACTATGGGACACGATACCTAGGGATACCAAAGTATTAAAGACCACCTGAAAGGATTCAAATCCTATAAATTCTAAAATGCAAAGTTACAATCCAATAATATATTATCATCTCTTAAAAAAATTAAAAGAAAAAATTATTAAATAAATAATCGTTATATTTAATACAAATACATATGTGATATGTTTAATAATTAATGATATCACATCATTCATCACTTCTATTGAAACAAAGAATCACTCCGGCTACTTTGTTTAGGTCATGCTTTACTTTTCAAAGCAATAATTATTCATTTCTTGTTGTCCTTTGAACGATTTTAATGCATTCTGAATATAGGAGGGAGGGGCGATGTGATAATTTGCCACTGTTATTATTATTTTTGTAATACCACCCATTACCCAATTATAAATACACCCCACAAAAATATTTCAAATGATATAATTTCATAAATAAACCCCTCTCTCATTACCAAATTATCCTCACATCAAATTTTTTATTTTTCCAAGTTACAACAGAAAGCTAAGGCTAAGCACACAAAAACTACAAATGGAAGCAATTGGTCGCCATCATCATGAAGAAATATGCAACTATCATTTTAGTTTTCTCACAAATAAACCTAACTTGCATTATTTTCATACTTTTTGCTTCAATTTTCTAACTAATAAATTATCATGTGGCATGAATCTTGTACACCCATTTTATTTTTTTATTCATCAAAGATAATAGCATGGGGGTTTGGTCATTAATAATGCTTCTGGTTTTATTGTGTTGCGTTTCATGTAATTAGGAAAATGGAGGGTTAAAAAAAAAAAAAAAAGATCAGGATTTAACAAATAAATGGGTACTTGTTATTGCATCCACAAGGCCAAAACAATGAGAATTTATGTTAATGGATTAATTTGAGCCTACTAAAAAGAGTTGCTTTCAACTTTTAATTAATTTTCATTATCAATCGGATCGACTACTACCAAATATTTAAAGTTGATGCATAGTTACCATTGACAATGCATGCATTTATCACTAGACTTTCCTTCAACGATTCCTCTAATGGATTTGGTAGAAAGAGGCTATCAAATTGAAATGACTACTAAGAAGACTTGACGAGGTCCATTATTTGATCTCTAAATGCAAAAAAAAAAAAAAAAAAAAAAAAAAAAAAAGAAAGAAAAGAAAAGAAAATAGCAAATTGTCATCTCATTTTGCTCCATAAACCACCAACTATAAAATCATGATAATAACTTCCTTTCAACAACGGCCACCCATAAAAGCTCCAAATAGTGATTTTGACAACATCCTAATTCAGTGTAAGCAAGAGTATTGATTGTCTCATTTTAGCTCACAATTACTAATCAAATCATAGTTGAAGTTATATTTTTCGTTTTATTTTTTATTTTTGGTTTTGGAAAGCGGAGAAAGTAAAACTCTCAATTATCCTAAACTCTTACAATAAATACACCCCTTAGAATCGAATTCAGGAAATAACAATCAAGTCTTAAGTCATTTGCCACCAAGCCACACCCAAGAACTGATTGAAGTTAGATTATAGGGAAAAATAACAAAATCCTTATAATATTTGGTGAAATTAAGCGAAATCTCTCATGATATTTTAAAATTAAGCAAGACCCCCTATAAAGGGGCTATAACACCAAACATTATAAGAATTTCGCTAATTTTTCTTATATTATGTTGCATCATTTTATAATAGCAAAACCCTATGTTTATGTTATATAGTATCGTGCGTATGTTAGGGTTTCCGCATCGGAAGCCCAATAAGGGCAAAATCATCATTTTGTTGATTTTTATTTATTATTTTCCAATAAACATTAGGAACATTTCCTACTTTTTATTACAACCCCAATTTCATCTTAGACATACTAACTCCATAAATTAATCAAGATTAAATTAATCATATTAATACAAATTAATCTAGTCTATTCTACACAATTAATCCAAATCAATTTTTCCACCAAAAGAGTCACCACTTAGAATTTCCTCTAGAACAATTCTAGATTATAATAGAATAGTATTCATAACTCAAGAATGATTATTTATTATCTAATAACTAAATTGAGTTAAATTATATTAATTAACTCGATTAATTACACATACTTAATTAGAATTCATATCATAAGCTCAACAACAATATTTACATAAAACAACAATAAAATTAATCTTCAAATTTCAATTTTTTGCTCCACTTTTTCTTGCTCTCAATTCTCTCAATTTGTATTATATATGAACCGAAGTTATTATGCTCAACACATGAGCTGATATTAGGCAAAAAAAAAAAAAAAAATTTCCTTTATTTTTAATTATATGGCCGAATGAGAGTGAGTGGTGGGTGGAGGGCATTTTAGTCAAATTTTGTAACATTTATTTTATCTAAATTTTGCCACAAAATATGCTTATGGTTGAGCCAATTAAATTATATCAAGTCATTATACGTGTTATAATTATACGGCATGATTAATCAATTAAATAATTAAATTACAAGTGTCTCTACACTTATTTAATTAATTAAATAATTAATTTACATGTATCAAAGACACATATTTAAATCTAAATTATATAATTAATTAATTAGTAATTACATAATTAATTTTTTTGATCTTGCATATATGTCAAAATCTCATTGGATCTAATGTGTATCTAATACAAATACACATACATGCGTAAAATTATGAATAATCAATATTATTCATAATTAATTGTCATAGTGCTTTACGAGTACAGTCATATAATAATAAGACTCTCTATGTTCAGGTTTACTTGTCATAGAAAATTTTTCCATTTTCATAATTTGTCCATTCGTAAATTACCACAAGAATAGATATTTCGATGAATCATACAAGTCAAGATCTTCACGTATGTATAATCTTTCTATCATAGGCTATTCAAATTGTACCGGAGATATAAATGGAAACATCAAATCTCCGCTATATATAATATAAGTTGTGACATATTCGTGATAGTTCAAAAAATATTCGGAACTCATTTCCACAGCCAATGATTTAAAAATCCTGAAGTGAAAACTTAAATTCTGCACATAGAACTGACAGATCCTCTCTGAATGTTAATACACACTCAACGAACATGTGGAGGTCTGATCTGAATAGATTGTTGACATGGCTATCATTAAAATATAAAGAATAATTCATATATCCACCGTGATATCTAAAGTCTAAAGATCACATATGCTACTTGACTTGAGAAAATTTCTCTTGACGTTGATTTGTCATCTATTAAGATCTTCCAGTGATCGTTCAATTTTCATCTGATATGAATACCTAAATGTTTATATGAGTCTCCTGAGACTCATGGTTCATTGAGATAAACCATTGGAATCAAATTCCAATATATAACATGTACTAGTCTCATAGGTTTACTAACCGATAAAGTATGTAAACCTTAACTAGAAACTGTTTAAGAATGAATTATATTATGATATTTCTCAATGTCAATTACGACACTTTTATAAATATATCACAACTATTCAATCTATGGTTAATTTACATTTACTCTTACCTATGAAATAAGAATTAATTGATGATGATGAAACTACTAATTTTATTCAAAATTATATATATATATATATATAAATATATAAATAAAATGTTTTTATGATTAAAAGATGGATTAAAAATTGACACATCGAGTATCCACACCAACAATAAATACGTTCAGCATTCGCCTCGATAACTTTTGTCAAATGATGAATAAAATTTAAGAGTTATATTATTGTAGATGCTGAATTTCGCATTCGGCATACAATCGAGAATTGTATGATGGGGGCACTGGCGGTTCTGCAAAACAAAGGTAAATTGAGCATAAAGTATCTACCTACCGATGTGGTGGATGCCGTAGCACTCCGACACTCAAGTCATTGACGAAGACGAGCGAAAAAAGAGGGAAGAACAAGATTTATGGTTACCTTGATCTTCATAGTTTGCCAAGAGGGCAGTAGACTGGTGTGTTTAGAGGTGATGTGTGCTTTGGGAACTCAAGTATGAGAGCCAAAGCTTGAGTAAATATTCCATTTGGACCCAATTTCCTTTTACAGGCCATGAGGTAGTCTTTTAATCGGATTCTGATTCTTTGGAGGGGTCGTATTCTAAGTCTATTGAGGAAAGAGTAGTCGAATCATGGTCAAATTAGAAGTACCGAGATATCCGTGATTATATGTAATCCTTATAGTATTTGGATTATATCACCGTATTTGTAGGTGTTTTGTCTCGATCCAAATACCCAATCTCCTTATTAAGAAGGAATTAGTCACGTGCGGACTGACATGCCATGCTATTGGGACATTACATAGTATGGAGCAATGTTGACTGAGATACCGCTCATATGTAGTCTACTGAAGACTATTTGAGTCGTGTAGGTTCTTAGAAGCCTTTTGACCATTTGAGGCTCATGGGCGCATGGGTCATGTGGAGGAATCACGTGCGTAGACTGAAGGCTGTTGGTAGCCTTGTGCTATTTGGGCTTTCTCTAATGTGTGGGCCTGTGACATAATGAATTTTGAGTCATTGGTCCAAATTTGGCTCGTACAGTTTGCCCTTGCTCTCTAAGTCAAAAAGTCATTGGCTTGGAGAGTATTCCACGAGTAAGTTGATAGGGCGGATGTGGGACCCCTAGGGTTGGATCGATTCCCCGTGTAGCGGAAGTGGGTCTAACCCATGGATATCAATGATATATGTATTTTTAAATTATTTTATAGAATATTATATTCCGTTACGACTCCATAGGAAAAACGGGGACCAAATCGGAATCCGAAAACTCTGGAATCGAGAAAATGAAATTTCAGCGCTCATGGGCAACAACTCTCGATGTGTCGCGACGCGCAGGCTTGGGAGTCACGACGCCCAATTTGCAAATGCTCAGCGTCACGACGTGCAAAAGTGAGCGTCGCGACACCAGGAGGTCTGAGAGCTCAGTGTCGCGACGCTAGATATCAGTGTCGCGACGCTGTCATGTGTAAAATATTGGCAGAGAGCATTTTAGCCTTCAAATCAATTCTAAACACTTCTAATTTTCTTTAAACACATCAATACACTTAAAAGTCCAAATTTAACATCAAAACCAAGATCAGCACATGTTATACAACAAACTTTCATGTTTTCTAAATACATATATGTATTTCTTTGAATCAAAAGCATAAACCAAAATAGAATCCCACAATAAAGTGACTCATGAATAATTCTAGGTCACTCAAATATGGTCAAGTGATTCTAGAATGGTAGCCATAAATCCAAGCTATAATCTACAGTTCCAAACTCTAATTTAATGTTCCATGTGTAACATGAACATATTTGACCCAATTACAAGCATATTATGTTTATGCTTCCAAATCATCCATACACAATCCATTAGCTTAATTTCAACTTCAAGTTATATTATTATGTATCCAATACATAATTCATCATGATATGTCTCACTAATGATAACTCAATAATGAAAACATATCTTTGGAGAAGATCAAACTTACCTAGCAAGCTTGATTCCAATCTTCTTCTCCTTGTTAGCATGTTGTGGAGAACTTCCAAAGCTAGCAAGCTTGGTTCCAAGATCCAATCTTCTTCTCCTTGTTGTTGTAGATAATTCCCAAAGCTAGAAAGCTTGGTTCCAAGATCCAATATTCTTCTCATTGTTGAAATATTATAGAGAACTTCCAAAGCTTCTATAAACATTTTTTTCAC
This sequence comes from Zanthoxylum bungeanum, assembly GCA_019454045.1. Taxonomy (NCBI): domain Eukaryota; kingdom Viridiplantae; phylum Streptophyta; class Magnoliopsida; order Sapindales; family Rutaceae; genus Zanthoxylum; species Zanthoxylum bungeanum. The sequence goes on from SKCR01030623.1 coordinate 14,610, forward strand.
TTAGGCTAATATATCTAATTCTTGCTTGTTTTAGCTTTCCCAAGCTTAATTAAAATCTTGCCCAAGCTTGCCTTTTATAGCAAAACTTATGTAATTTTTAATTAATAAAAGTTCTAATCAATTTTTTTATGTGGGCTTAATCTAATTTGTCCAAATATGTATAATTAGGTGTGACTAATCACATTTGTCTACCATTTTGATTTAATCCAATTAAATCAAGACAAAGTTTAATTAATGGATTAGTTATATGTCAACCACTTTGATTTAATCCAATTAAATCAAGCAAAATACACCTATTATTACATATTTATAATTACCAAAATATCCTCTAATGGTAGAGATATTTATGAAATTACAACAAAGCCCTTGTGTGATTTTGGATTAATCCAACTGGGTCAAAGTAAATAATTAATATTATCCAATAACACTTAATTATTTTAGTTGATAATTATAATATCAAACATTATTTATTATAAAAAATTATCGGCTAGCCAAATGCTCAACGAGTACACTTCATATTGTAGGACTCTCTAAGTCTAGACACGTTCGTCATATAAGCCTAGCTTATATGTACGTAATTCGGACACCTCTGAATTCACGAAGAACACGAACGACCTTTTAGAACTATACAAGTCGATGTCATCACATATGTTTAACAATCCCTCTGTCGTAGGCTATTCGAATTATGTTTAGGAAACATAGATTACACCGTCAAGTTTCCAAGGCGCAAATCTCATGTCGACATGTCCACGATTTTTTACAACTAATCAGATCACCATTTCTGATATATGCGATCCACCCTAGATGATCGGCTTTGGCTAATTATGATACACACAAGGCCGATGAATCCTATCTGGATACGCACTTGATTAACGAGTGTATCGGTCCACACCCAACAAACATCTGACGGTAAGACCATGAAAGGTCTCTGACATATATGATATCAAAGTGTGGATGATCACACATAAAATCAATGTTATCCTATATTCAAAGGATCACATATGCTACTCGGCTCGAGGAGATTCCTATTGACAGTGGTGTGTACTTCCAACTATTAGAAATCACATGTGAGTCATTCAGTATTCGCTCCAATAAATACCCACATGTCTATACGAGCTTCCTAAGCTCATGGTATATCGAGTTAAACCATTGGAACTCCAATTCCAATCTTCTAAATAATAGGAATTCGATTGTATTCCAAAACCAACGACTATGAATATTAATTTAAGAATAGTTTAAGATAGTAATACTATCTCAATATCGGACTATCCAATGTCTATTATTACTACATGACTATTCTAAGGTCGATGTCATTCTTAGCATATTTATATGTCAATCTAATATGCATAATGACATTACCATTAATAAGGTTTTAAATAAAAATGTAGTTATTTTATTAATAAATAATAAAAATATAATGTATAATATATTATTCGGATTGGCGCTCCAAATACCAACTCCAACATATGTCATGTGAAAACCACTACTTAGTTTGTAATATTGGCATTGCTAAGACCATGTGATGGTCATGCTCTGTCAACTGGACCAAATGAGGATTGAAGAGTTTTCTTAGTCGACTAGGCCGAATTATGGTCTAAAAGATTTTTTGACCCGACGAAGGTTATTCGGGAGTGTCCCATCGACTGGACTAGATGAAGGTCCAGGATAATCTCCAGTCGACTAGACCTGAAGAAGGTCTAGGTGAGTCTTTTATGTCCGCTGGACTAGATGAAAGTCCTGGTCTTCAACTTGACTCGACAAGAGTTATGGGAATATTCCTGTCGACTGGACCAGATGAAGGTCCATGATAATCTCTAACCGACTAGACCTGAAGAAGGTCCAATGGAGTCTTCTATGTCATCTGGACCATATGAAGTTACAAGTATTCAACTATGTCGTATGACATTACCTGTGAATTTGAAACCATAACATGGTTAGTTATAAGAAGAACACTTTCACATGTTGTTTGGTGACTATGTCGTCTCAACTGATTGATGAAATCTGGGAGTTGGCCAATGCTATCATCACGTTATATAGTTTGGAGCGTTCATGATTGTCCCTATAAGGCTTTTGGACCAAAAGAAAGCCCCGACGTCACCGAAAACCTTATCGGGTCGGTTGAGAATAGCGATAGTAATTTCATGCGGTTTGGAGATGATGACATGTACTGAGGGTGCTTCTTGGTCGTCTAGGTTTATTGGGAGTCAAGAAGTATGTTATTGCATTGAGTGGGAGATATAAACTACTCCTCAAGTAGTATGAGCCAAACAAGCACCCCATTGTTATTTGGAGAACATGGACATCACTGACCTCAATTCCGGGTGTAGAAAGCCTATTTTTCCCAGGCTTCATACTTTCACCTTTAAAGGGTGGATTGTCCCAAGTGACAATGAGATATGTCCCTCTCAAAGCGTAGAACTCAATTGGGTTTCCCGAGATAGGCCTCGAAGGTCTAAGGCCAAAGTCTACTCGCTACTGTAGCCCTAACGAGTGTTTCAAGGTGACTTTAGGCGGGAAAAGAGGCGCCAAAAGAGAAGTGAGTATAATAAGACTTTAAAGGCTCATTTGTTCTCATTTTGAAAAATCTCTCAAAGTCTTTCAATTGGAGGAGCTCTCAACTATTCTTTAGCATATCCAAACTATTCTTCGTTATCTTCATAGTGTTCTTAAGATTTTTTTCAGTAGTGTGATCTTTTAGGACTGGGTAAGATAAAAGAAATTATGTTTGAGAATTTAAGGTTTTTTTAATCTTTAGTGTGTATAGATTTAAACCTATATTTGTTTTTAAGCCATGGATTCATGAGTCGGCTGAGCTAATGTCGAGTGAGAGTTCAATAAAGTGATAATCCCGCGGATATGCATGCCAGATCGCCAACAGAAGCTCTAGGTCCAGTGAGTCATCCGAGGAAGGAGATAGTTTCAAATGGTCGTATGGAAATCCTGGTGAGGTCGGGATATTGATGGTAGTCGAACCACCTTTAAAAGTGCCTAAAGATGTTAGGCCGCTTAAGACCTTACTTGCCACCAGGGAGTCGAATGAGACTCCAAGCACAAGCGAACCAATAAATATTTTGACAAAAAACCCTTCTAATCGAGTGATTGAGCAATCTATGAGGGAAATGAGATTGAGGTACAGGTTCCCTGAGTCAATTTATGTTAGGTTGACAACGTCGAGTGAGAGAATCGACTATAAAATACTCGGGTGGTAGGGTTATATGAGTTTCCCTTCGCTGATGGATTACGGTTTCTAGTGCCTAAGTTAGTCTAGGAGGTGTTGGATCATTACAAGTTGGCCCATTCACAGTTGATGCCTAACATATGGAGGATTTTATTATCGGTTGAGTGTATGACGTTTGAGTTGGGGATCAAATTTGGGGTGAGGGACCTGTTATACACCTACTACATGAAAAAGAACCTGACAGAGAATGAGAGATACCATCTGTATCTTCGCCAGAAGAAAGAACAACTAGTGTTGGGGCTTACGACCAATGATATATGAGATTGGCGTAAATTCTATTTCTTCGTGGGGGGTGTTTTTGGGTCGGCTGGATCTCGGAGCACTAGAATCTGTCGAGTGAATGCTCATCTTTAAAAGTCATAATAATTACTTTTGTTGACTGGAGTTTATTTACTTCTTTTTACAGGCCTTTTACACAATAAAATATTTGACACAACTAGCCGAGTCTTCTCAAACACGAAGTTCATCCTTAGTCTGCCTGCCCCTGAACAAAATTAGAGATCCATTTTAGAAGAGAAGGGACTGAGGTGAACCTCATTGTGGAAGGGAATTTCCAATCCTGAAGGCACCTCATTTCCTTTAGTAAGCTTATATTGGCCATGGTAGTGGGTATTTGGTCGTGTCGACTCCTATTTGGAAGACTTCTATTTTTAAAGCCACTAACCCCTGGGGAAATTTTATGCGCAACTGACGCTTTGTCAGGTCGAGTGAAGCTGCCCTTAATTGAAGAAATCATGGCCAAGAGGAAATGGAAGAAAGCCTATGGGAAGAGGTAGAGAGGTAGAGTCTGCCTTTCCAGAGTTACACAAGGTAGCCCCCAGTAACCCTCAAACACTAGTAGTAAAGGCATCGTCTGGGGCCATCACCTCGTCCAAGAAGTGCAAAGTAGTTGTCGAGCCGTAGGAAGATTTATAGAATGTTACTATTAAGATTCCTCATGACACGACAATAATCTCGGATTCTTCTAGCCTCTCAAAATTTATGTGGGGGTTGCTGTTTGAAAATGATGAGAGTCGGTTGGCTGACCTGGGCCCCCCAGAGTCGATCAAGGAGGCTGAGGCTCTCAATTACTAAGTAAGAGCCGTTTCGAGTTGATTTTTTCTATGACATTTGTCTAATGGTTACTTAAAATGGTCTAATATTTTGCTCTTTAGGCAGTTAATTCCAACAAGAGAATATGGAGTCGAGCCAAAGGCAGATGAAGGATTTGGAGAGTTCTAACATAGTGGTAAGGAAAGAGAATAATAAGTTGAAATCGGCGCTTGAGGCTTCCAAAAAAAGGCGAAGAAGGTATATAAAGATACATAATCGACACGGGCGATGCTGAAATTGGAACGAGAGGTGGTTGAACCGAGAATGAGGCTTATATAGAGAGTGTGGAAGGCCTGAGGAATGAATATAATGAGTTGGTTGAGCAGCTTGAGGGAGTTTCTTTGGAGGCCATGATGAACAAAAAAACCAGCCTAATGTAGCAATTTGTAGTTGGGCAACACCACATATGGACCTCAAAAATATAGATTAAGGAGTATGCCTGGATTGAGGTGGGCCTTTCGGTTTCAAATAAGGGCGAAGATAATGAAGAAAGATAGGAGGTTGCTTCGAAGGAGGTAAGCGGGGGTGAGGTCGTGGGGGGCAAGGTTGTGACTGAAGAAAAGGTTTTTAGGACGGAAGAATTCCCTCGAGGTGTCAAAGATATGGTCGTAGAAGACAGATGGGGGGTCTGGTTTGATGGAAGAGAAGTCTGTTGAAGTAGAGGTTGACCCTGTTGCCCATATTCAAGATACTCCTACCGTTGACGACCCTTATACTAAAGTCTCGTATTTCGAAGGCCTTGAAGACCAAATTCCCCTTCTTTTTTTAAGTAGTTTGCTTGTACTTTTGTTCCTTATTTTTAACCTAGCTAATGTCATAGTTTGTAATCTTATTTCTAAGTGATGAATGAGAACGTGCTATCATTTTTGTATGTGTTTCTAATCTTAGTTTGTTTTTGGCCCGTCTTGTATATTAACTCGAAATTCATGAGCAACTTAGTTGTTTGGGAGTAATGTCGACCCATGATTTAGGTTCATATAGAAGCTAAGTCACAGAGTCTTACAACTTCACGTTTAGAGCTAGTCATTTGAGATCTAAGTCTTGGTTTCCTTAGATGTCATGTGAGATTTAGACATTTGAATAACCTTTAATTCATTAGGGGGTTTTGTCCCCAGGTCTCGAGTTATGAAATAAAAAACCCTAGGTAAGAAATTCTAAAAACTATAAGGTAGTTTCCCTGCCCGCAAGTCAGAGAGTAGTCACTTGTCGAGTGACTACTTTATGACTCTTATTCTGTTATTTCTACCTATAGAATCGCTTGAGATATACGACGTTCCAGCTATTTTGGATTGGCTTTCCAGATTATGTTTTTAATTTGAATGTTTTTTCCCAACGACCTTTGAAATGACGTATGAGCCTTCCCATGTGGGTCCGCATTTCCCCTCTCCAATCTATTTAGTGTTTTGAAAGACTTTACAGAGGACCTATTCTTATTCTTTGAAAGTTCGACACATGACATTCTTGTTGAAGTGCATGGCCATCTTTTGGTGATGGACGACAAGTCGTGTCAAATGATGTTCCCTTAACTCGTCAATGGTGTCGATGATATGGTTTATTAGCTGTTTATTGGACTCTTCTTCGAGCCATTGGTAGCATGGAGATGAGACGCTTTCTTCAGCATGAATGACTGCTTCGGCCCCAAATGTTAGTGAGAAAGGTGTCTCGCCTGGCTCGATGAGCGAACTGGTGTTTGGTAAGACCATAACACTTCTGAGAGTTCCTCTGTCCATGCCCTTTTAGTTTCTCTAGTCATTTATTTAGTGTATTGATAACGGTCTTGTTGGAAGACTCGACTTGATCGTTGGTTTGTGTAAAATATGGAGTTGAGAAATTTAGATTGATCCCTCAATTTCTTCAGAAGCCTTGAAAGCGATGGCTGATGAATTTTTAAAAGTTATCAGTCATTATCTCTTTTGGTATCCCGAAACGACAGATGACATTTTTCCAAAATAAAGGCTTAGGATTTTCGGTCTCGTATCTTGGCGAGGCCTTCGTTTTGATCCACTAGGAGTAGTAGTCTGGAGTGCAAGCTGTTGGAGTTCTACGGTCCCGAGGATCGAATACAAAGCATAAAACACATGTGCGAATACAACGAGGGAGTTGCGGAATACTCACATCTATCGGTTGAGCAACGCGGTAGACAACAAAAAACGATTTCTGCTCTCTGTCATGGTCACGACAGTCCACTGAAACAGCCCACTGTTTTCGATTTTGTGGATCAATCTCCAAGCTCCAAGGTTCGTGATGTGATTCCATGCTCACGGGTGGACTTCCCTATCACATTCGCATGTCTCTCGGAGTGCTAGCTCTTGATGATTTTTCCACAAAATCATCACACTTTGCTTCCCTATGGCTCTCGGCATTTTGGGCAGAAACCAGTGAAGAACACAGCCCCTTGGGCGTGTTTGAGAGGAAGAAGAAAGAGAGGAGAGAGAGTTGGAAATGTGTTATGGTTAATTGATTTCTTAAATCAATTCAACATATACCAAATAATAAAATAACAATATATGTCATTCAAGCTTTCAAAAGCTTTCCAACCACTTCCATCAAGTCACATCACTTAATCAATCAAGTGACAAGTTGTCACATCACTCAAAGTGACTAATGATTTGACGTTTGATGCGACTAGTGATTTGACGCTTGATTTGACTTGTGTGCCGCACTCGAATTCGAATGCGCTCGCAAACAATCCCGGGCTCAGGTTCGCTAATTCTAAATTAACGAATTTTCCGTTGCGACGTAATTAAATGATTATGCCTAGCGAAATCACTATTCACGTCGCTAATGAATTAATTCTAAATTAATTCGTTCGCCCGAATTAAAATCTAATTTTAATTCCACGTCGAAATCCAATTTCGTTTAATATATCGAATATATTAATTTATCGATTAATTCCAAATTAATCGTTATCTCTCTTTTAATAATATTTTATCCCAGATAAAATATCTCCGCAATTAATCCCAGATTAATTTTCTCTCTCATCTAATTAATCCCAGATTAATTAAAAGTGCGAGTCATACGTCATCGGTGAATATTTGGGAAGCGACCCATGAGATCCCCGAATATGTTGGCAGTAAATACTGTCGTCAGACTATCCGAACACGTAAGTACCTAATATTACGTTTATACCGATTTACAAGACAAGGTTGGCTTCTAGCAAAGCACCATGCCTACCCAATTCTCCAGAAATATCCTTACAGGAATATAAGGATCTATATCAGGCGTAGTATACGTAGTATTGCGTATTTCGATCCAGTATCGGATGATCACATGCAAGGCCTGGGGCTGGTACAATGTCTGCCCCGTACGAAACATATATCGGATTACTAGCAACTAGTCTCTTTATTATCGGATAATCATGACCAAGTCATATTATCCCGATGGTTGCAACCCTTTAGAGAACCAGTTCTGTATCCCTACGCGATCATCATCTCCATATGACTGGAGTGATACTTCCGTCTTGACATTACACCCAACACACTACGATTCTCAATATACCCAGAAGAGGCGTACACAGAACCTGTTAAAGCCCTGAACGACCAAAACCAAAGTATATTGATTGTCGCAAGTATTAGCGGTGCAAGTCTCAGGTTAAGACCAAATACACCTACCCTGATTCAGACTTCCATAGACACATAGTCATACTACCAATGGAATTTCGAGGGGGTCTATCCAGAGCGAAGCTGTTTCCCATACCATCGGTAAAACACAACCTCCTATTACACTTGCATGAGTATCATATACCCAAATATATGAGAACTATGCCGTTGTGCCCTCACAACGCGCACAAGTGTAATACTAGTCTTTTACGCATTATCGATGTCCAATCTCGATAATACTCTGACTAGGGATATTTAATGATTTATCCTTCGTGGACTGATACTGTCTCATATCATTCTCAATCCAGGAACAAATCATAAGGACCTCCTATCATTTATACATCTTGGTGATCTAATCACAAATGATAAGAGAGCAATCTCCTTTGTCACATAGTTAATTTGTACAACAACACCATGATTTGTACAAATAGTGACGCTATGGGTCATAATTGTCCAACAATCTCCTACTTGGCCTATAGCCAGTCACTCGAGTGTCTAACACCCGAACTATGTACGGTTGGCTCAAACTGCTGAGAAAAGGCTTTCGTCAGTGGATTTACATGATTATCATCTGATGCGATTTATTCAATCATCACATCGCCACGATGTATGATCCGAACGAATTAGATGAATAGTCGAAATATATATCTGGATCGTTGATGAGACCGTTAATTCTTGAGCTTGTGCTGAAGCCTAGCTCAGCTGCTAACAGAACTATATCTAATCTAATTAGATTTATTATCGACCCAAATGGCTTCTATTGCTGCCTCAGCTGCAGCAATAACCAGCATTTGTTGTTTATTCGGTAACAGTATCTTGCTTGGAAGATTTCCAGCTCATTGTTCCGTTATTCAAACTTTATAGTACCGTTATTCGACTTATAGTCGTTTTATCGGTTAGGAAATTTGCTACAGTGATCCCAGTCACTTCAAGTTCTCCATCTCCATAGTATAAGACATCATCCTTAGATCTCTAAGATACTAATGAATGTTCTTAACTTTAATCCAGTGACTATCACATGGATTGGCCTGATTGTGAATCCATATGCTCAAAGCGTATGAGACACCAGGTCGCGTACATTTTTCAATGTACGAATTCTCGGAGAGTTTTCATGAAAGCCAAGCTTTCACCGATTGTATTTTGGGAATATCATTTCCAAGAAATGACATATTATCATTATTTTATAGGACAGCCACTGTCAGTGCGCTCCCACTAACCTCCTTATATACACAAGAGTCATTTCGTTTTGAATTAAATAATAAAAAATTATGATTACATCAAAAATGATAATTCCAAGAACCTATGCTTGCTTCAATCCAAACATGGATCGAATAACTTGCAAACCTTGTTTGCTAGTTTTAATACGACAAAACCTGACAGGATGTTGTAAACATCCTCCAAAAGATTTCCTTTTCAGGAAACCGATTTTCCCGTTAAGCTGACATATTTCATAAATGAAACATGCAGCTTTAGCAAGCATTATCGAAATGGATTTACCGTGGCAACAGGTAAAAGGTTGAATCGTAATCAACACAATGTTGATAACGATACCTTTCCGCTACAAGCCTAGCTTAGTACGTTGGTATGTTGCCTTCCATGTATGTCTTCCTTGAAGACTTATATAGTACCAATAGGCACAATGCCTTGCGGTACAACAACTAGTGTCCAAACATAGTTGATATACATGGAATCCATTTCGGACTCATGACACTTTGTCATAATAGGGAGTCGATACCTTGTATCACTTCCTCATACGTAGTCAGTTGGTATACCTTAATAAGATTGACATCTTTATGAGGTGAGATCAGAAACCCATACCCTAGGTTATTTCTGACTCTCTCCGATTTACGCGATTCTTGTGTATTCGAAGATTAATGGTATAGTTTCATCCTTGATGAACTATTCATGTTCCATTAAGGAATAGGTGCCCGAAACAGTATTACTCCAATTTTCATCGAGTCTTACTGTCCTCCCACTTACCACTGCATATAGGTATTCCTTTTAGGAAAACCGCATGGCGAGCAACAATTAAATTGTTCTCTTGTGAGTTGTATAAGTACTATACTTTGGTATCCCTAGGATAACCTACAATTGGCATTTATCCGATTTGGGTTTTAGTTTGGTATCATCCAAACATATGCCTAGCATACCCAAATCATCAGGAATGAGAAACCCGGTTTCTTTCCTGTTCATATCTAATATGAAATATGTCAAACAGATTTTTATGGAACCTTATTCAAAATAAGTTTTGCACTGTTAAATGCTTATCCGTTGAAGGAAATGGTAGCTCAGAGCGACTCATGATTAACCTTATCATGTCCAACAAAATTCGGTTTATCTGTTCGGACATACCGTCAAATTAACGTGTTCCGGGAGGAGTCATCATTGAAAGAATACTAGACTCTTTCAAGTATTTGAGAAACTTATTGCTTAAGTATTTTCCATTACGGTCTTACCGTGACGGTATAATACTTTAGCCGATCTGTTTGTCTACTTTGTGTCGAAACTTTAAAAGTTTCCGATTTGTGTTCTTCAAAATAAACACATAACCCTAACGCGATGCCACATCCGTAAAGGTCACGAAATATTCATATCCACCTCTAGCCTAGCTAGACATGGGCCTACTTGCTTCACTATGAACTAGGGCTAATAGATCGGTGGCATTTGCACTTTTACCAAGTAAAGGTGTTTTAGGTTATTTGCCCAATAAACTAGATTCATAAACTTTATTTGAATAGAATCAAATATGTCCTAGTACCCACTCTTCGAAAGTGTGGATATACGATTCTTGTTTAATTGTGTCCCAGACAACAATGCCACAAATTAGTTTCTTCTGATCAAATCAGTTTGAGCTGTTTGTTTGTCATGTTATTTGTTTGAGATTTATTTATATTCAAAATATAAATTCTGTTATTCACATCTAATGTGTTATCTCAATATCATCTTTATATAATAAAACACTTTAGTGTTTTAGAATATAAAGGTATATCCGCAACGGATTAAACCCTGATATAAAGATAATGTATCTAGTCAAACTAGTTACATTATAACAATTTCCTAATTTAAGTACATACCCGTAGGTAGTTCCTAAACTTAGGTATCTACGGTTAAAATAGCGACTTTCGTCCCGTTTTTAATTCACAGAATAATCTCAATTGAAGTCAGTATCCTGCTCATAGCAGATTTTGAACATCAATGCATATATATGTATCACACTAAGTATTTTAAAATCAAATTTTAATACTAGTAGTGAACATATTTGTGACAAACATATTTGAAGTTAGAGCCTTGCTCGTCTTCAAGTCCTTCATGTCTGCTTTGTCCAAACGGCAGTCACGCATCCGCGATCCCGTTTTCCACAATTTAGGCAGACATTTTGGGATATGTCCTTTATCTTCCCAGAAGATTATAATGATTTTTCCTTTACCGAATTCCACATTCCAGAAGCCTTTGGCCAAGCCTCGGGTTTCTAGAATATCGAAGTAAGATGCGCCTTGCGCTACTTGCCTTATTGCAAACTTTGACTTGTCTCCTTGAGAATAGTCATTAACTCTCCAAGAGTTATTATTGCAATATTTACTTCTAAAATCTAAGTATGGATTTATGAAGATCCTTCAATTTCATTATCATACTTTAAGGATCTAATCCTTAGTTCTGATTAAGAAATTAAGGAGTCTAATTAGCAAGCTTAATGGATTAAGCACTAAAGTTATCATTACATAAATCTTCCAAAGATCATGCTCTACTATTTGCTTAAGTCTAGACTAAGGCCTAATATGTTATTTTATCAAATAAAGTAACTTATTAGTTTCCAGGACCATCCTGAAATTATTCCCAATTTGAAAATTAAACCATTTAAATATATTTTCCTTAGGATTATGTTTTAAATGTCAATCTTTCAATTTTATATTGATTCTAATAGTCCAACTATTTAATCAATGATTTTGGTACTATTTATTATAATGATTACTATAATCCAATTATATAATCAATTATAATTGAATTGTTTGAATACTGTCCAACTGTTAATTAAAACAACAATTAAATATTAGTCCAACTAATAATTAATTTAATTGACGAATGATATTTTTAATGAGCTCGTATGGCAAGTAATTAAACGAATATTACAAATTTAATACTTGCATCCCACTATTTTTCGGTGAGCCTATAACCCTCTGTCGAGTACTCGGGAAACCGTGTTTCCTAGCGGGCTAGGATCCCGTTAAATATCACACAATCTTGACTTTGGCCAACAAATTATATGATAATTAACTAGGTAGATCTCTAAGATCAATTGGATCCAATCCAATTCCTAGATCCAGTAGGGGGACATCCAAGTCCGAAACATATATCTTATATATGCCAATATATCCAATATTTTGCCTAACCTTTTTCCTCTGAATCAACTAAGTCTTGGCTTTGGCACAACAAACTTAGTGATCCCAGTTAAGCGTGACCCATTGGAAAGCTTCGTAATCAATGTCGATGGACAAGAAGTGGTCTTGACGTTGGCCAACAAACCACAACTTGGACAAGACACTGATATAGAACAAAGCTCTCGTGATTCAAACACATCCTCGATGGACAAAGGTCTTGACTTTGGCCAACAAACCAATGCCAATCTCGGATCTTGAGTAAGAATCACTCAATGGAAGGAAAAACGCTTAATATTTTGTGAGGGTTTTTCGAGTGCAAATTGGCAACCAATTTATTATCTTTGTTAAGGTCTCATCATCATACACCCTTAAACATGCATTCTAAACACATAATAAAGCGCGCATAAATAAATAATAATGATATGCGGATTGATACTTTACACATTGATCCTAGATCAAATCTCTCCATTTCCTCTCTCCCGCTAGCACAAGTATTTGCTTCTACCCGTTACACTACACTTCTAAAGAAACCTCATTTACATTGAGGGGAATATGTGAGAAGAGAATACAAAGAATAAGGAGGTAATAAGACTGGACACGCAGGTCCAATTAATAAATTCAAAATTTATTACAATAATTTCTAAAATTGCCCCACCCATCTAATATCCATCCGATATACATTATTCATGCATCGCAACCATGTATTCACACAAGCATGTTATCAATCAATCTAATTAAATTAATTAATCTGATAATTAGTGACCATCAAATGTTCAAACAACGATTTGATTTTGCGCGAGTCAAACTCGTTTTGCGAATAAGTACTCAAAGTACGAATTCTCGAATTAAATTAAACTACATAATTAAATCCAATTCAATTTGTATTTAATTCTTATTCACTATTTAATTCCAAATTAAATACTACACTTTATTAATGAACTTTTACGACTTAAATTCCAAATTTAATCGTTACGGGTCTCAAAGCCCGATTAATATCCAATATTAATTTAATTAAAGTCCAATGGGCTTTTAATTAATTTCTTAAGGCGTGGACTTTTGGTCAACTCGGGTCAAACCCAATAACCAAAGTCCAATCAAGGAATTACCCCATAAGCATAGAAATCAATTTAGGCCCAATTAAATTTATTAAGGTCCATTAGTCGCATTTGGGCTTTATGGAAGCGGTTTTGGGCCCAATTGGATCCAACCAATTTTACATAAACCCATCTTAGTACAACCAAGCCCAATAAGCCCAATAACAACTTTCAAGCCCAATTTTACAAAATAGGCCCAACATAATTAAATTACAAAAAACCCAATTTCACAATTTAATTACATAAAGTGTATTACACAATTAATTACCCAAATCAATATTTCCAAAACCCAAATTTGTACAATTAATCATGCTTATTAAGATTAAATCATGTCCAACACAATTTAATCAAAAATCAAACCCAATTACATGCTATAAGCTCTCGGCAATGGAGGGGATTTTGTGTCCGATTCGGTTTCAATCCAATTAAATCCACAATCGACATTAAATCAATATCCTCAATCGTTTCAAGTCATCCAATGATCAACGAAACAAAAATTACCAAGAATTAGGGCATAATGAGGATTCGGCCAAGCCTTCCAATTTGGGGAAAAAAGTTCCAAACATAATTTCTTGAAATTGATCAAATCAAACTTCAATTAAAACACATTTAAGCATATTCATTCATCCAATTTCATAAATTCATGCTCAAAATCAATTTACCCAAATTTTAACCCTAAGTCATATTTCATGCTTTTACTCCGCTCTGATACCATTGTTGGAGTTCTACGGTCCCGAGGATCGAATACAAAGCATAAAACTCATATGCGAATACAACGAGGGAGTTACGGAATACTCACATCGATTGGTTGAGCGATGCGGTAGACAACAAAAAATGATTTCTGCTCTTTGTCATGGTCACGACAGTCCACTGAAACAGCCCACTGTTTTCGGTTTTGTGGATCAATCTCCAAGCTCCAAGCTTCATGATGTGATTCCATGCTCATGGGTGGACTTCCCTATCACCTTCCCATGTCTCTCGGAGTGCTAGCTTTTGATGATTTTACCACAAAATCATCACACTTTGCTTCCCTATGGCTCTCGGCATTTTGGGCAGAAACCAGTGAAGAACACAGCCCCTTGGGCGTGTTTGAGAGGAAAAATAAAGAAAGGAGAGAGAGTTGGAAATGTGTTATGGTTAATTTATTTCTTAAATCAATTCAACATATACCAAATAATAAAATAATAAAATAACAATATATGTCATTCAAGCTTTCAAAAGCTTTCCAACCACTTCCATCAAGTCACATCACTTAATCAATCAAGTGACAAGTTGTCACATCACTCAAAGTGACTAATGATTTGACGCTTGATGCGACTATTGATTTGACGCTTGATTTGACTTTCTTGCCGCACTCGAATTCGAAATGCGAATGCGCTCGCAATCAATCCCGGGCTCTTCTCCATCTCCTGTCATTTATACATCTTGGTGATCTAATCACAAATGATAAGAGAGCAATCTCCTTTGTCACATAGTTAATTTGTACAACAACACCATGATCTGTACAATAGTGACACTATGGGTCATAATTGTCCAACACAAGCATGTAGACTCGTTGACCCGGAGCTGTTGGGAGTTTGCCTATGATGTCCATGCCCCACTTCATGAATGGCCAATGGGATATAATGTGATTGAGTCTTTTCGGTTGCAAGTGACTGAGATGAACCCTTGAAATTTATCACATTTACAGGCAAAGTCTGCCCCGTCGGCTTGCATGGAATGCAATAATACCCTGTTGTGTGGGCTCGACATGCCAAACTTCTTCCTTCGGAGTGGTTTCCACATTCTCTTTCGTGCAACTCAGCTAGCATGAATTGAGCTTCCTCGGGAGTGACACACTTGTGGTAGGGCCTATAATAAGATCTTCTTAGGAACTGATCATCATACAAGGTGAACCTTGCAGCTTGGCGTTGAACTTTTCGGGCCATGGATTTTTCGTATGGGAGTGTTTCATCTTTCAGATATCTCACTAGTGGAGTCATCTAAGAGTCAGCCAGATTGATTAAGCTGACATCTTTAGCTTCATCTTTCCAGATGACTAGTCATTTCATTTACACCACTGGAATGAATTGAGGCTTGTCCCCTTGCATAATTGAACCAATAGTGGCTAGAGCATCTGCATGGGAGTTCTCAACTATAGGGACTTGTGAAATTTCGAATTCCTCAAATGTAGCCTGATACTCTTTCACCTTTTGCAAGTAGGAAGCCATATGTGAATCCCTTGCTTGATATGAACATTGAAGCTGGTTGATGATGAGTAAGAGTCTGACTTAACCTCGATCTTCTTGACTTTGAGGTCATTAGCCAAAGTTAGTCTAGCAATCAATGCTTCGTACTCGGCTTTATTATTGGTGACTTTAAAACCACACTTGATTGCTTGTTGTAGTGTATCTCCTTCAGGCATAATGAGTACAAGTCCCATTCCGCATCTTTGCTTATTGCTCGACCAATCGACTGCGAGTTTCCAAGTTGTGATCAGCTGGACACACTGGATTTCCATGTCAACTAGATTAGGGAAAAGAAGACCACAAAGTCTGCTAGTGCCTGAGACTTTATCGTTGTTCGAGGCAGGTAAGTTATATCATGTTCCCCCAATAGCACTGCCCACTTTACTAGCCTTCCGGAGAGTTCAGGTTTGTGGAGTATGTTTCTTATGAGGCATGTGGTGTATGCTATGATCGGATACCCTTGAAAGTAGGGGCGTAGTTTCCGGGCTACGATTATCAAGGCCAGCACGAGCTTCTCCATCTGAGTGTAGCGGGTCTCAACTTCAAGTAATGTTTTACTCACATAGTAGACTGGTAATTGAGTTGTATCCTCTTCTCGTACTAAGACTGCGTTGTTGGTTATTTTGATACCCCTAAATAAACATAAAATCTCTCTTTGTCGACTGGCTTGGAGAGAAGCGGTGGGGTGGTGAGGTATTTTTTAAGTCCCCTCAAAGCTTCTTCACATACTGGGGTCCATGCAAAGTCTTTTTCTTTCTTGAGGGCGGAGAAGAACGAGAAACACTTATATGTGGACTTAGAGATGAACCTGTTCAAAGCTGTTATTCTCCATGCGAGTCGTATGACATCTTTTGGGCATGTGGGGGAGGGTATATTAAGGATGGATTTGATCTAATCTAGGTTGGCTTATATCCCTCGCCAAGTGACCATGTAGCCTAGAAATTTGCCTGACGTGACGCCAAAGATGAACTTGGTAGGATTCAGTTTCATGTCATACTTCCTCATAATGTCGAATGCCTGCTCCAAGTGCTCTAGATGCTGCTTGACTTTTAGCGACTTCACCAACATGTCATCAATGTACACTTCCATTATTTCCCCTATCTGTTAGGAAAACATCTTGTTGACAATGCGCTGGTAAGTAGCCCCATTATTTTTAAGTCTGAAAGTCATTACCTTGTAACAGCAGATCCCTATGTTGGTGATGAAGACTATATTCTCTTGGTCGTTTGGATGCATGAGGATATGACTGTAGCCTGAGTAGGCATCCATGAAACTCATTAACTCATGTCTGGCTATAGCGTCGACCATCAAATCAATATGGGGTAAGGGGAACGTGTCTTTTGGGCATGCCTTAATCAGATATGTGAAGTCGATGCCAAATCACCACAATGTTGGATAGCCATTCGAGATATTGGACTTCTTTGTTGGCTATATTCTCTAAAAGCTTCTGAACCACTTCGTCGATGATTCGGTTTATCTCCGGGGTGAATTTCCTTCTCTTTTGTTTTACCGAGGGGTAGTCCAGATCCATGTGGAGCTCGTGGATTATCATTATGGGATCAATCCCGGTCATGTCTTCCTACGACCACGTGAAGCAGTTGTTGGGGGGTTTTTGGGCGGATTACCCGGGTAACGCAACAGAATGTGGGAAATTCAAATTTTCCGATTTTTTAATTTTTCTTGGGAAATTAAAATAAAATAATTTATTTTAATCACTAAATACTAAAAAACAGAATATTTAAGCCAGAAATCACAATTTCAATAAATTATTGTAAAGCCCCAAAACTTTCAATTTTAATCATTTTAGTCTTAAGTTGTTCAAAACAAGCTTAAGTGATTTCCAATCACAACCAAAATGATTTGTACATCAAATATACATAAAAACAGAATTCTGAAAATTTTTCCAGATTTTTCAGTAATTATCGAAAGGTCCCAATAGTTTGTATTTTGATCATAATTTATCAAATACAAGATTATGTGATATCCAATCATTACCAAAATAATTTGTACATCTTATATACAGTAAAATAAAACCCATAAATATTTTTTCCAGAATTTTCTCAAATTGCCGTGACGTCCCAATACTTTGCATTTTGGTTATAATTTGGTCAAAACAAACTTAGATGATTTCCAATCAATACTAAAATGATTTGTATATCTTATTTACATCAAAATACAATATATATATATATATATATGAAAAGCCTCAATTTTTGTTTAGGTTAGAAACCTTAATTCTTCAATTAATCAAATTAACCAAAATTAACACAATCTAACATTTTAATCAAATCTCTACAACACCAAATAAGTCTCACCACTTTAAAACAAGTCAAGAATAATTCTAGGTCATCATTTAGTGGCCTAACAACTCTATAATGGCAACAAAGTCATCCAATGACCAAAAGTATGCTTATTAATAAGCAAACTTTGTTTATATACATGCATACAACTTTCATTCAGGCTTCCAAACTTCATAGCACAAATAAAAGAGAGTAGAGAAATAAGTGAACAATATATGTTGTAGCCAAGAACAAAAGAAACATTTTTCCTTCTGTAGAAAAATTGAAATTACTTACATTTTTACTTAGGATTACATAGTCGAAACCCTAGGGGTATTATTGTCATTTTGCTTCAAAAATTATATTAATAAAAAAAGGTTAAGGTTACTTATCCAATTTGAACACTTCAACATTAAATAAGTTCCAACAAGTAAACCAATTATATTAATCGACCTCCAAACATAATCATAACATTAGATATTTATATTTAATAATTTTAATTATTTAACAATTAAATAATCAAACAATTACTAAATGTAAATATCTAGATATATGTATTATATTTACACTAAATATTCAAAATACATATATTTATGATATATGTCAAATACTTTATTTGGCAAATAACTAATGT
Source organism: Zanthoxylum bungeanum (assembly GCA_019454045.1). Taxonomy (NCBI): domain Eukaryota; kingdom Viridiplantae; phylum Streptophyta; class Magnoliopsida; order Sapindales; family Rutaceae; genus Zanthoxylum; species Zanthoxylum bungeanum. The sequence goes on from SKCR01030623.1 coordinate 33,150, forward strand.
GTATTTAATAAAATCAAGTATTTAATCCAAATACACATTAATTAAGAAATGGCCGAAAAACCCTTTAAGCATGTATCTTTTCGTTTAACCGTTAAAGGATTTATAAATAATCAATATTATTTATAAATGTTGCCCTAGTGCTCTACGAGTATGTTTCATTAGTAAGACTCTCCAGATTCAGGCATATCCATCACGAAATCTAATTTCATGTCCATAATTTACCCACCTGTAAATTATGACGACCACAGATAAACTCACTGAATCATACAGGTCGAGGTCATCACATACGTATAATCTTTCCGTCACAGGTATTTGAATTATCCCAGAGATATAGATTTAACTGTCAAATCTCTATAGGTATAATCTCGTCGATGTATCTATTAACAATCTCTTAAATAACACTTAGAACTTATTTCTACAGTGTACCATGAGCCCATGTATTTAACAGATTGCTAATTCCATATTGAATACCTATGCTCTGTACACAGAACTGAGGGATCCTATCTTGATACACACAAGATATCCTGAGGACCAGTCTACACTGAACGAACAGGCCGAGGTCTGATCTAAATAGATCGGTGACGTGACTGTCATCAAAGTGTGGAGGATACCTCATACATCCACGGTGGTATCTCAAGTCAAATGATCAATATGCTATTCAACCCAAGAAGATTCATATTGACGTTGATGTACCATATATTAGGAAATCTTCGGTGAGTCGTTCATTATTTATCAAATAAACACTTACATATGTATACGAGTCTCTTAAGACTCATGGTTCATTGGGATAAACCATCGGACCAAGTTCCGATATACAACGTGTACTGGTCTCAATGGATTTTACTAACTGACCCGTATTAGTAAATCTTGACCAGAAACTTTATTTGAGAATATATAACTTATAGTGACACTTCCCAATGTCAATTACAAACTACATTGTAATTGCGCACTACGTTGTAAATCCTGGGGTCTTTGTCTAATATATACATATCACTAAATCATATTATGTAATCATAATTAGATCGAATACGTATATAAAAACAAGAGGTGCAACCATTAAGTAAGTAATATTATGGAAAAAGAATTGTTCGTATTCATGAATTGGACATAAATACGATCCGAATTGGCACTCCGAGCACCAACCCTAATAATTTCTCCCACTTGCTCTAGTGTCAATCCATGATATCATATACACATTTAAATATGTATCACATACGCATGGCCCTCAAGAGCTCACCTAGCACTCAAGAGGTAGGCAACAACAAGTAGATCCGCTATAACACATTGAGTTTGTCCAACAAACCCAAACATTTTCCTTTGCTAACATCATTCATATTTTGTAGAACCTATGTTATGCATCAATATTGTGCTACAACTACTGAGTTGTCTATGTATGTAGGGATAAAATCCAAAGTACTATGTAGATAACCGCAAGCACAACACTAATATCAAAACTTCAAATCTATAAGGCCACTTTGCAACTTCATAAGTCAATACTTCATAAGTTACAACTAATTCCACTTATACAGTAGAATCATTCGTGACACTCCCACTGTATCGTTTCTGACTCTTTTATGACGTAGACCATCTAACATCATAATTAGACTCAAAACTAATCTGACCCTAATGGTTGCAGACTATATTCTCTATGAATGAGAAACTCGTTCTTAATTTCTCAAAAATAACAAAGAACATGTTTCAAGACACATCCTATGGTCTATAACATATCAAAATAGTTCGCAATAATTACGATTAAATTGATACTTTTAATAGCACATAATATAGTATTCATTTTGCCATCATCCTATGAAGCATAAGATTGACTAGACATTCTAATCAATTTCTCTTTAGACAAATGAACCATCTTTTTCGAAAGATGAATACTATTAACAAGAGAAAACTAACTGTCAAACAATTATACTAACTGTCAAATAGATAGTCTTGTTGTGATCACATCTAATGCACGACTAATGTGAGTATCTCACAAGTCTCTTAGTTTTATATCATATATAAAACCTTATATCAAATATAATGAAGACTACTCCCACAGCTTTCACGGAGAAAATAAGACTTAGGTAAACCTTTTACCTTATAAATATCTCATTATTACATTAATAATGATAATATCGTTAGAATATACAACACTAGAAATAAATTTATACGCTCACATTAATCCTAACATCACATATGAATTCTCTATACTTTGATAAAATCAGATGATCTGACTGATATCAAAATTAGAGAACACGGATTTCCGGAAGGCTCACTTGAGTCTACAATAGGCTCTATAAGCTTGTATATCAAACGAGATCTTAGTAGAATACAAACTCTAGGGCCATTCCGGAATGAACTCTTTAAAATAAAGAAATCACAACAGATCTCTTCTTATCCGAAGAAACCATTCAGAAACGCCACTTTGCATTCCTAGCTAAAATACATAGTTTAATATCAACATTAACCAACAGATCTTTAATTGTTCAATTAGTGCGACTAGAGACAAGTTTCCTTAGAGTGTGCAATAGATTACCGAGTATAACCTTTCTCACTGTCATACTATAAAGGTCAAACCTTTAATAAGCTCACATTGCTTTTGCTGCGCAAATCCTTTGCAAACTTTATGAACGATTCATAATGAAAGCTTAATCAAGTTCAAAACTTGATCGTAGTAAGCTACGAATAATCTTAAATCAATGATTCAATGCTAACTTCCGAAATCGATATCAAATATCGCTCCCATTGTAAGTTATAAGATAATTTTCTTCGATAAGAAAACAACAAAACCATTTAGTATCAAATACTTCGCAAATGATTCTAACATCCTATTGGACTTATATGGAAGATGTCTAAGGGTCTTTTTCATCTTATTAATTATGCAGTTCCATTTATAGTTTATCACTCTCACAATTGACTTCAATAAGTCAAGTCTTTTCCACAATGTTCAACATCAGATGTTACACACTAAGTAATAAAATAATTTTTATTACTGGGGATCGTAGAAAAGATATTCTATCGAATTGAATATAATATTCTATTAAATAGAATAAATAATAAATTTTTACTTGTACCTCCGAGGCGCAAGTACTTTCAATTATATAACCATTATACAAAAGAAAGATTCAAATCTCAAACTTTTCAAGATTCAAATTTTCTACTTATACATATTAAATACGTACTGTAGAAAATAATGGAACCTTAATTAAAAGGATGAATTAGTGTTACTGGAGCATATTCCCAAGAGTATTGAAACTAATTCGGTACCACTCAATATCAAACGAATCAAATCATATAAGATTCAGTTACTCCCACTAACCAATTCCATCAAGATGGAATCGTAGAAGAATAATATTGAGTAAGAATCATATTCATTAAATAATCTTAGAACTAATTGATATAAATTCATATGTTTGAACATATCATAGATATTTGAACAATTCAAAGAATCACTATGAATTTTAAAGATACATCTTTCAAAAACTTCAGATTGAATATCTTTGAACCATTCAAAATATTCTATATGCGTTTCATCAGAAACATATTGAAAGTTCTCGAACCATTCAAGACATTCAATATGTTTTCTTTTAGAAACGCGTAACTAAGTCATGACAACTTATTAACTAAGTTACGAAGTAAAGAAAACTATCCAAGGCAATTTATAATTCATTAAACTACATACATCCAATGTATTAGTTTAATAAATCTGTGATTCAATGACGATCATTGATGAAATGAGATTTAATCATATTCTCGAATATAATATTCATTAAATGGATAAGGATATGTGGTGTGATCTTTTATCAAACCATCATTTACCATACAGAATAAACATCTAATGCTTAAGTGATAAAATCTCATAAAACATTGTTCTAAATTATTTACTTTACCGAATATTTTTCTTAATATTTATCCATTCCACAATGACACTACTAGTCATATTAAAACATGTAACAACTATTTATAAAGAACAAGTAACTATCCAATAGTCGCAAGTTCTGATATTATATATCAAAACAATCATTAAACAATATTTCAAATAACTTGACGGAGATCTGGTATCCAATACCTATAGTTGTCATATTGTGAGAATCGATATTCTCTATAAACAACTATCCTTATCTCATTTCTTTAGCTTTATGATTTACCTTCAATTATTCACAACAATTGTAAATAATTGATTAGCAAACTGTGTTAGACATATTACCTCTAAAGGTCACTAAAGCTAAGAAACGTCATTATTGGAAAAAGAAACACCTAATGAGGTTTTCTTTATGTTAGTCAAGAATCTCGAGACATGAACTAATTCATGTCAATTCTTACTGCACAAGAAACTATTATCTCTATAGAATTGTATCCTAAAATGGATATCTATCTCAATTATCTATCGTAACTTAGTCACTAAGTCACTAACCATCTTGATTTTTCAAGAAAATTGGAATAACAGTTCCAGATGGTTTAGACTAATCTAACAATATCCTAGTCTATTTAGTATCTAGAACCTATTCTAGAAAACTGCAAGGTCAGAAAATATATATAAATAATATGCATGCAGTGGATAAGAAGTTTAATTCTATATACACAATAGAATAAAGGATATATATATATATATATATATTAGCGGCAATTTTCATAATATTACACACTGCTTTAGTCATGGATTTTTAACCTACCAGTGCCTCCCACTACTTTACGTAATACCATAATCCCCAATGGAAAATGGGAATGCAATAATTAAATTGAATTCCATAGTGAGAAGTGGACCCCATGAATATATTTCGACTCATAGCTTTGGCACGTTTTCGCCTACGTGTATTCACAGGCAGACAACTCATTGTCAATCACACTCATTGTGACCCTTATTTTGGTCTTGACCGTTTCTCGTTGTGACAGCTTTGGCACGTTCACATGAGGCATATCAAGGCTTCACTTGCCAGTGACAAACACAAGTTACCGATGTTGTCTTGACAGCTTTGGTACGTTCATGATTTCCACTTTCACTTGAATTTATCTCTTATCATATAAGTTCTACTGGCGCTTATGAACTACCATCAGCCATAACTGCACAGCTTTGGCAAGATACAACTAGAGCATCAAGAAAATATTTACATCCGCACTGATAAGGCGGACCAAGAAACAAGTATTCATAATACTAGTTACTTTAATGCCTTATTAAATAGGGATTTTCCGCAAAGTGTCATGCACATTATTTAATCAAATTAAATAACATATGCATGTACCAAGTAAAGATTAGAATAAATATCAAAATTTAAAGGGGTAATCATATCATGGGCCAAGAATCAGACTCGTTCTGATACCATTTTGTTGAGGGTTTTGGGGCGGATTACCCGGGTATCGCAGCGGAATGCGGGAAAATCAAATTTTCCGATTTCTTTAATTTATCTTGGGTAAATAATTTATTTTAATCACTCAATATTCAAAAAAATAATATTTAAGCTAGAAATCACAATTTTAGTAAATTACCGTAAAGCCCCAAAACTTTCAATTTTAATTATTTTAGTCTTAAGTTGTTCAAAACAATCTTAGGTTATTTTCAATCACAACCAAAATGATTTGTACATCAAATATACATGAAAATAGAATTTTGAAAATTTTTCCAGATTTTTCAGTAATTATCGAAAGGTCCCAATAGTTTGTATTTTGATCATTTTGGTCCTAATTTGTCAAATACAAGATTAGGTGATATCCAATCACTATCAAAATAATTTGTATATCTTATATACAGTAAAATACACCCAATAATGTTTTTCCAGAATTTTCCCAAATTGCCGTGAGGCCCCAATACTTTACATTTTAATCATTTTGGTCCTAAGATTGTCAAAACAAACTTAGATGATTTCCAATCAACACCAAAATGATTTGTATATCTTATATACATCAAAATACAATATATATAAATATATATATATGAAAAACCCCAATTTTGGTTTAGGTTAGAAACTCTAATTCTTCAATTAATCAAATTAACTAAAATTAACCAAAATTAACACAATCCAACATTTTAATCAAATCTCTACAATACCAAACAAGTCTCACCACTTTGAAACAAGTCAAGAATAATTCTAGGTCATCATTGAGTGGTCTAACAATTCTAGAATGGCAACCAAGTCATCCAATGACCAAAAGTGTGCTTATTAACCATTAATAAACAAACTTTGTTTATATAGATGCATACAACTTTCATTCAAGCTTTCAAACTTCATAACACAAACAAAAGAGAGTAGAGAAATAAGTGAACAACACATGTTGTAGCCAATAAATATTTTTACTTTTAAAGAAAAATTGAAATTACTTACTAATTTGCAAGTTTTCTTCACTTGAAAAATGAAACCCTTATATACTTAGGATTACATGGCCGAAACCTCTAGGGGTATTATTGTCATTTTGCTTCAAAAATTATATTAATAAAAAAGTTAAGGTTACTTATCCAATTTGAACACTTCAACATTAAATAAGTTCCAACAAGTGAACCAATCACATTAATCGACCTCCAAACATAATCATAACATTAGATATTTATATTTAATAATTTTAATTATTTAACAATTAAATAATCAAATAATTACTGAATGTAAATATTTAGATAAATGTTTTATATTTACACTAAATATTCAAAATACATATATTTATGATATATATCAAATACTTTATTTGATAAATAATTAATGCGTATTTAATAAAATCAAGTATTTAATCCAAATACACATTAACTAAGAAATGATCGAAAAACTCTTTAAGCATGTATCTTTTCGTTTAACCGTTAAACAATTTATAAATAATCAATATTATTTATAATTGTTGCCCTAGTGCTCTACGAGTATGTTTAATTAGTGAGACTCTCCAGATTCAGGCATATCCATCACGAAATCTAATTTCGTGTCCATAATTTACCCACCCGTAAATTATGACGACCACAGATAAACTCACTGAATCATACAGGTCGAGGTCATCACATAAGTATAATCCTTCCATCACAGGTATTTGGATTATCCCAGAGATATAGATTTAAATGCCAAATCTCTATAGGTATAATCTCGTCGACGTATCTATTAACAATCTCTTAAATAACACTTAGAACTTATTTCTTAAGTGTACCATGAGCCCATGGATTTAACAGATTTCTAATTCCATATTGAATACCCATGCTCTGTATACAGAACTGAGGGATCCTATCTTGATACACACAAGATATCTTGAGGATCAGTCCACACCCAACGAACATGCGGAGGTTTGGTCTAAATAGATTGGTGACGTGACTGCTATCAGAGTATGGAGGATATCTCATACATCCACGATGGTATCTCAAGTCAAAGGATCACTATGCTACTCAACCCAAGAAGATTCCTATTGACGTTGGTGTACCATCTATTAGGAAATCTTCGGTGAGTCGTTCAATATTTATCAAATAAATACCTACACGTCTATACGAGTCTATCGAGACTCATGGTTCATTGGGATAAACCATCGGACCAAGTTCCGATATACGACATGTACTGGTCTCAACAGAATTTACTAACCGACCCGTGTTAGTAAATCTTGGACAAGAACTTTATTTGAGAATATATAACTTATAGTGACACTTCCCAATGTCAATTACAAACTACATTGTAACTGCGCACTACTTTGTAAATCCTAGGGTCTTTGTCTAATATATACATATAACAAAATTATATTTAGTTTCAATCTAATCGTAATTAGATCGAATACTTATATAAAAATAAGTGGTACAACCATTAAATAAGTAATATTATGCAAACAAATTTGTTCGTATTCATGAATCAGACATAAATACGATACAGATTGGCACTTTGAGCACCAACCCTAACAGCAGCCGTGTCGCTCTATAAGGAAGTTAATCAGCTTTTTACGTAGCTTGGGTTCGAGTTGAGCTCCAATTTGAGCTTCTTGGTTCGCAAGCTGGAGGTGAATCTAGACCTCGTCGAGTTCCTTGATATCGGGCTGATCTGGTTCGACCTAATAAGGTCGTTTCTTTTATTCTATGCTGAAGCTGGCTTGGCTTTCAAGGTAATATGATAGCAGCTCATTGAGGCCTATTGGTCTCCTCTAATCTCTTGTATATCCCACTTGGTAGGGAACTTCAACACTTGATGGAACGTGGATGAGAATGCTCTCATATCGTGAATCCATGGGCGGCCGACTATCAAGTTATAGGCCGATGGGCTGTCCAATACTAGAAACATTGTTAGCTTATTGACCCGTCCAGCTATATTGGGATTGATATTTCTCCCAATGTGAACTTCTGCTCCCCACTGAACCAAATCAACATTGTCAACCGTCGATTGATCTTATCTAGTTCCATGCCCATGTCAGTTAGGGCCGTGGTAAAGATGATGTTGGCTGAAGATCTGGTATCCATCAGTACTTACTTGATCATAAAATTTTCTATTTGTAAAGAGCTAACCAAGTTATCATGGTGGGGGTTCACCAGGCTTGAACAATTATCGTCTGGGAACCCGATGGTCAGGTTGGTGAATACATCTCCTAGTGTCTTCATGGGTTGGGATGTTTTGGCTATTGCTTCTTTTGCGTGTAGCTTAACTGCTAAATACGAGATGTCGCTAATCTATGATCCTCCTATGATGAGGCTTACTGTGTTGTTGATTGGGGGTGGTGGCAGAGGTCTGTCTTCATTATCCCACCTTTCATCCATTCAGGCCAAAGTAGCATTGTCTTTATATGTAAGCAAGTCTTTTAGGAATCCTTTGTTCAGCAGCTCCAGGACCTCTAGCCTTAGGGTGATGTAGTCTCAGTGGAACTCGCACCATTTGCTTGTGTCCTTCTTATAAGGATATGTCTCTAGGGCGTGCGGCTATCTCACTTTGTTTCCTATCTTCTTGAGGACTGAGACCAATTCTCTGGGAGACACATTAAAATTATAGTCTGGAAGCCCTGGTATGTTTGGCAATGACCGGTTCTGATTCCCGTAAGTTGAGGGCCGGTGCTCGTAATCTCAGTTGAGCGGTCAATACTCCCTTCTACGTGGAGTTTGTTGGGATATATGTCATAGAGCTTCATGTAATGTAAATGGAATTATTTGTTAATAAATAAAAGATGCATTATTCATTTATAAAAGAATATTTGATTTAAATCACATATTATAAATTATCATGTTTACCCTAAATTAATCATGTGCCTTCAGACTTAGTGTATGAATGTCATAAACAAGAGGATTTGAATATGAAGTTAGTTATCTAAAATAGTTCATAGAGAGCAAACAAATCAGATAATTTGTTTGTGGTTTATCTATAGCTGCGGTCCATTATATAATTGTATGGCGACCTTAATCTTGGATCGTGTATGTGGTGACATGAGAATTGAGGCACCTAATATGATGTGATCATATAGGACTGGACCCAGATAGAAATGAATTTCTTATAATATCTGTTAAATAAATAAATTCATTTCAATCTACTAAATGATCATATATGGATTGATCTGAATCCTGAGTGTACTGCGAACTCCTGCATGGCCTTTACAAATGTGAGGTTGGTGTAGCAATCCCGACCAATAGCTACGTACTTTTGGGACATGGTTTGGAATGTAGCTGAGGACGTTTTACATAGACATGAAGTGCACTCTTTCTTGGGAGAAATAGATGAGTATTTTCCTTAAGGGTTGATTCGGTACTTTTTCTATTGAGAATAGAAAGATTAATATTCATAATAGTTAACTTTTTTGTGTCGCGACACACTCAAGAAGAAAATCGAGACATAATGTTGTTGCATTGAGCGTCGCGATGCAAATCACCACATGTCACACTACTCGGCTTAAATACAATGGATGATGGTTCACCCTATGCACGTGGGTTGTTCGGGAGCTGTTCCGGGACTTGAATATTATTAAAAATAGAAGCAAAATATCAGACCAAGGGCTTGTCATATTCCGTTATCAAAGGGAGAGGGCAAAAGAAATTTCAAGATCGATCCTGGTGCCTAAGGCGTTTCCGCTGCGCGATGGAAAATGTTTCTTATAATTTGCATAAGAGCGAGATTGAAATGTGTTCTTAACCCTTCTCTTTTTAATTAAATTTTTTTCATTTTAATGATTTATATGAGATATAAATGATTGGAATGCATGTTGTGATGAGTAGGCACATTTTAATGTTCATGTGATGAATGTTTGTTTTAGATTCATGTGATGAATGTATTACATTGGTCGTAAATTTTTCCACCTCTTATTTTTATGTTATTTTTGGTTTTGGGAATGTAAGGCTATAAGTCCAAATTTTTACAAGTGTTGTAAATTTATTTCCTTTGTAAAAATTTCAAGTTGTAATATTCTATGTAATTTGGAGAGCCAATGCGGTATAGGAATCAACACCACTCCATGGAGTGAGACTTGAAGACCAAGAGATGCCTTAAAATATTTTATACTAATTAGATTAGTATATAAAAAAAATAATAAGAGCCCAGTCAATGCAATTTTACTTTATGTTATATGAATGTTTATTTCGAAAGGTTTGAATAACATGTCATATAGCTTAAGGTGCATACTCCTACATTTTCACATGCTATAACATGTAATAGATGCATGAATATTCTAGTCATAAAATATGATTTTATGAAATTTAAAAGAGCTAAATTGGAATATGATATGCATGGAAATAAATTAATAATATTAATTGGTTTAATGGTTTAAAATTTGAAATTAAAAAATTTAATCCACATGAGCTTTATAAGTGCACTGTGTTTTCATTGGTATATCGGATGGAAACGCGGACGTAAATTCCATAGCCGATTCTGAATGGATGATAGTGTGATATGCACTCGGGATATAATTCCACGTACCGTTGGAATTTATAACGCGCTTATATTAATTAAATAGTTTAATTAAAATTTATCCATTTATCAAATTCTAATTTTTAAACCTGTTAGTGAACTAATATTTTAAGGGTTAAAAAATATTAGGTCACTAAACCAAACTTAATTAAATTAGTTTAATTAAGTAAAATATTAGTTGAGACTAATGAGAATTAGTGAATAAAAGTTTAAGAGTTAAAATTGGTTAGATCACTAATTATACACTAGTGTAAAATAAAAGTTATGTTTTAGCCGCACATAAACTTATAGACACTAGTGAATTAAAATATTAGATATTATAAATATAAATATTAAATTTAAAATAGTTAGTGAGATATAGATATATGACAATATATCTGTAATCTTCGTTGTTAGTCCGAAAATGTGAGATTCAAAAGGCACCTCGAGACAGCTTTATTTTCGTCCCACTACGGATGGTGTCCATTTTGAGTCAATATCAAGTTTGGATTCTGAGAGGATAGGAACTCTAGATGTATCTGGTGAACTGACCTACCCTACGGCGGCACTTCACTAGTTAAGTCCAAGGGTTCCGAAACAACGAGTTACACTCACAAATAAATAATTAAAATGTTAATCAAAATTCATTGATCAAATCAAATGGTGGTTGGTTAATATAGGAATAAGAGTTGTTCTCGCATATATTAATCAATTGAGATTGTCTCGATCTATCATGAAAATATTTGACCTACTCTACGACGATAATTATTTATGGGATGGTAGATTTCCTTGGCATAGTAATTATTTTTAAGTTTCTGATTCATTTTACATGGTCCATGCATCATGTTTAATTTTATGCCAAAATGCTTGTGATGATTTCAATATGCGAGGAATGAAATTTTCTAATGCATGTTTATTTTAAAATTTATCAGTTATTTTCCCGATATTTCCATACTTGCTAACGACAAATATACAAGAGAAAGTTACATTAAAAGCAATTGGAAGACCTTAAAATTTGTCCTGAAGAAGACGTGTCTTCCAGAGCCAAGGTGTATATGATACTCATTAAAAGTGGGTACGACCAATGAGAAGACCCACTATTATTTGCTAATAGAGATGTCTGATGTTCTTCCTACAAAGCATGAACCAATGACTATAACATCTATGATGATGCAGTCATTCAAGACATGTTCGAGTACCCTTCAGAGTGGTAACGTCATGAGGACTTATTCTCAGTGATGACCACTAAGATGAAGGAAGGGAAATCCATCCAAAAGAACGTCTTGATGATAAAGACCCACTTCAATGCGGCCGCCCGATAGCTATGTGACCATTATAATGAGATCTCTTTTGAAGAGTTTCCTACAGTTTGAGAGCAATTATGCTATGAATAAGTTGATTTTCACTATTACATAACTGTTAAATGAGCTCACCTCTTTGGAGTCCATGTTGATGGATCCTCGTCAGCCTAGTGGAGAGACAAGTGTTGCTGAGTCTTTCAAAACTATAAAGAAAAGAAAGAAAAACTAGGAAGACAAAAGGTACAACTACTTGATACATGGAAATACCTTGACAAAGGTAATTTTACCATGAGAGTCAGGACAATGGATGTTGTTTCAGTAAAAGCAATGGGAATTATCAGTTTTCAATTTTCAAATAAAAGTTATTTGAATTTAAACAAAGTGTTGTTTATTCATGTTTTGTCGCAGAAATTTAATATATGTTTCAAAACTATTGCATTATGGTTTCCATTTTATTTAAATAATAATAATTATTAATTTAAAAATGGATTACCAATATGCAAAGGAAACTATGAGATAACTTGTATGTGTTAAAACTGTTAACACATAAGTCACTGCACAACACTGAGATTTTTAAAATTGAAAAACCCAAAATAAAACGACAAAGGATTTCTCATATTAACCTTGACAAGATAAACAGATTAGTAGAAAGTGGATCTTTAAGTCAGTTAAAGAACCGCAACTTACCAGTTTATGAGTCTAGTCTGGAATGTAATATGACCAATAGATCTTTTATTGGAAAAAGGGCTAAGAGCCAATTAATCACTAAGTGGTTATGAATATTTTGTCATATTTATGGATAATTATTCTAGATATGTGCATTTTTACCTAATACAGCTAAATCAGATACTTTTGAAAAGTTCAAAGAGTATATGCTAAGGTTGAAAATCGATTAGATAAATACATCAAAATTCTACTATCAGATCATGGAGAAGAATACATCGACAATTAATTCGAGGAGTTCTTAGTTGAGCATGTGATAATATCCCAACTCATAGCACCTGGAACACCACATCAGAATGGTGTTGCAGAAATGAGAAATCAAACCCTACTAGACATGATTAGATCAATGTATATTGACAGTTCATTACCTATTTTTTTAAGGGTATACATAACAGACATCAATGTATATCCTTAATATAGTTCCATCTATTTATATACCTAAGACACCTTTAAAGTTGTGGAGCGGTCGCAAAGTTAGTTTGTAACATTTCCGCATATTGAGGCATCCAACACATATGCTGAAGAACATGACTATAAAATTGGAGCCGCTTTTAAGGTGTGTCTATTTATAGGCTATCCTAAGGAGACTATGAATGGATTCTTTTATAGTATAAGAAGAGATCAAAGTGTTTGTATTTCTCGAGGAGGATTGTATGAAAGAATTCATACCTTGCAGTAAATTGGTACTCGATGAGTTACTTTCTGGTTAGACAAATGCATCGTCAACAACAGTTGTTGACAACTGAAATGATGCAAAACTTTTGACATCTGAGCGTCAAATGCAGTAATATCAGAAGAGTCTACCACCTAGACGGAGTGTGAGAGTTGTGCAACAACCTGATCGCTATCTAGGGATTGGCGAGGCAAAAGTCGTCACCTCTAGTAATGATATAGATGATCTATTGAGCTATTGTAGTACAATGGATAATCCTGATAAAAAGGAATGGCTCAAAGCCATGAATCTCGAGATGGAGTATGTGTACTCCAACTCAGTCTAGGATCTTGTAGGTCAACCTGATGGGGTAAAACCTGTAGGTTACAAGTGAATCAACAAGAAGAAAAGATGAGTAGATAGGAAGGTACAAAACTTCAAAGTTAGGTTAGTGGGCAAGGGTTATATTTAGAAAGAGAAAATCAACTATGAGGAGATTTTGTAACACCCCGCCAGAGACAGGATGCTACCGACAGGAGACAGGATTGACCCATCTCCATAAGCCTCTAAATTTATGAAAATTCGGCATTATGTATCCTAAAATCGGACAACCTGGATCTCATTCCAGCATCAAAACAAACCTAAAATAAACCTCATATATCAAAATGGATCTCTGGTCCACACCAACACATCAAAATCATCACCTAAGGGCTCAGTGCCCATATCATCTATCAACACTCAAGGGAGTTGTGCCCACAATATCATAAGCAATCAAATCATTTACTTGATACAGACGATGTGCTCAACACGAAAAATAAAATAATAAATAAAACATCTTAACTTCTAAAATTCTCCCAGGACACTTGTGAATGTGACTGCCACTTGGGCGATCCACGTCTCGAGCATGACTTCAGAGTTGGAGTGGTTGACCTGTCTGTTAGCCAACCTGCAAAACTAGCAAACTAGTTTGGTGTGAGTTTTAAAAACTCAGTAAGTAACCATGCTACTATAAACAAACAAGTCAAACATATCAATAGTTTAACAGAATAACTAAATTGTTATAAGTTCATATTTACCAATTTTTATTATCCTTTATACTTTACCATGATAAATTTTCAAATCTACATATTCACATAAATGTCAATCTATTAGCCAAATATTCAAATCACACAAAGCATCGACCCGAATATCACAAACAAGTCGTTTTACATCGAATCCATTTCCATCATATGTGACGGGGATTCAGACTTATTATACTTTATTACGATTAAGTATCTTTGAAATATTATCAAATCGATGAAACAATCACACTTCTTTCAATTCAAGACATACATCTTTTATATGCATGCAAATACAATATCGTAATTCTTATACATATGCGTACATACCATTACAACTTGGCAAACATGTTTTATAACTTCTGATATTCTCATCGGTTTCAAATCATCCATTCATTTCACATATGCGTACACGATCCATACATAACATGAGTTCTATCATTCACATACACTTAGAAACATTTACGAACATTAAGAAACCAACCACGAAGCACACCCAAAAAATACTCAGACATACATACAATCATCATACAATCGACAACGAAACATACATAATAGCCAATATATCAAAGAAAACATAATCAAACAATACATACATACGGCTGGCTTACACACACAATGCTCGTATGAGACTCATTACCTATTTTAGAATATGTATGAGATGAATTCTGTCTGAACGGATTCCTAACCAGTTCTACTACTACACGTGAATCATCTAATTGAACACACACACAGGCACTCCCACCATATAACATAAACTCATCACACGACTTTTCATACACAAGCACGTACACGACAAACAATCCAAACATCATTCAAATACTCATATACATACATATATTTCAAACATACGAATATACACCTTATTACGAAATCAAATCTCATATATCTCACATGTAGGAAACAGTTTTTCCTTAGCGCAGCGGAAGTTACGGATGTGGTGGCATCGGCTCCGGTATGGACCTTTAAAATTTTCTTGGCCTTATCATTTGTTGAAGTCGAACTCCACCAAACACTTGATGAATTTCCTTTAAGATTCTACTGTAGAATCAACCACCCAATCTTCTGAGCTATATCTCTAAATCAACAAACCGAAGTGTGGGCTTCACTCACAAAGATCAACCTCTAAACTATTTAGAGAAGTATCAAACTCTAAACTATTTAGAGAAATGATATTGTCACAAATTCTTTTGGAAAGATGAACTAGATCAATATCTAACTCAAGTAGAATTTTTATGTCTTAACAATTAAGAAAACATTCTTGATTTTCAAACTCAATCACAACTTTTGTGTTTGCTTGAATTTTCTCTCTAACTCTAATTTTTGTGTGTAAATGTTTTTTGCAAAATTCACTCTATTTATAGAGTGGAAAGTGTAGAGAATTTATTCTTTCCAACTTCAACCACCAACATCCACTCACTTTTTAAATGGCAAAAACACTTGAGTGGAGTGTCAACCAAAACCATTTGATAATGGAACAAGTTAGGTAATTAGGTCAAAATTAATTAACAAAAACTTGGTGGATGATTTGGCAAACCATTAAGGCTTTTCTTGATAATGCATTTACCATTATCAAATAATGATGTCATAATTATCTCATAATTATGCATTATCAATGATGATGTAATAATTATCTCATAATTATTAATGATGTAATAATTATCTTATAATTATTATTTGATTATCTCATAATCAAAAATATTAGAAAACATAATATTAAACTAATTTAATATTGTATTCATTTGTGAAAAAATTATTATTAATCATATTAATATCATATAAATATAATGTGAGCATATTATTAGACAATCTAATTATATTAGGTTTGCTACAGTTAATCGAGTTAGCACGGGGACCAAATGGACCTACGGTTCCGAGCTCCAATAATTATGAAATATTAATTAAAACTATTTTAATCAAATATTATGAATTATTAACTCCATGTTATTTCACTAAGAACTCGAAGTTGAACTCTCGTTACCATAGGTAGAAAATATAAGCCGAACACTTCGGTTTCCATCGATATAGTCACTACATATGGATATAGCCATTCACGAATATCTCATAAATAGAGGCGGGTCATAAGTCCGTTATACCCCTCTAAATACTTTATCTCTTAAGCATCATTGATTATATAATGAGTAAATAATTCATAATAATTATGAATATTAAAACTTTCTATTTGTAATAGAAAAGTTGAGTGCTCAAATTGTTCAAGTCTCGAATCAATTCTTAAAAGAATTATTCTTTTGCTTCTCGTAAGAAGGAGTGAAATTTTATATCTATGTAAAACGTTCCCAGCTACACACCAAACCATTTCCCCAAAATACGTAGTTATTGGCCGGGAATGCTACACCAACCTCAACATAGTAAATCAAAGGACATAGCCTGACATTCAGGAGTTCGTAATACACTCAGGATTAAGATTGAATCCATATATGACCATCTAGTAGATAAAATGACTTTCTTCGGTTAACGAACATTAAAAGAAATTCATATTTATCTGAGTCCAATCCTATATGATGTCATCATACAAGGTGCCTCTATTCCCATGTCACTACATGAACGATCCCAGATCAAGGTCGTCATACAAGTATATAATGGACCGCAACTATAGATAAACCACAAACAAAGTACCATCTTTGTTTGCTCTCTATGGACTATTTGGATTACTAACTTCAGACTTAAATCCTCTTGTGCATCAAACATACGCTAAGTCTGAAGGTACAAGAGTAATCAAGGTAAACAAGACAATTGGACAATATGCGATTTAAATCAAACAATATTGATAAATGAATAGTGCATTTATTATTATTACAATAATCAATTCCCTTTTACAATACATGAATCTCTAGGGCATATATCCTAACATCACAGTCCTCACATCTATTCATTTATCGATCAATCATATTTTTTACTTATCGGTCAACATTCTCCATTCATATACGTATCCAATCAACTACGAACTTTCATCCATCGGAAAAGGCTTAGCCTATACCAACCCAACCTCTATACCACTAGATCATATGCATTATTCATTAATAAACTTATTCCAGTAACACACATCTACACGTACAAATACAAATTTATAAATAAGAACTTATTTCATTTGCCGACCTACCATACACAAATTATCCATGGCATATCATCACATACCAATACAAATACGTGTATCAATACTTATACATATACTTTTTCATTTACGTATACATATACATGCCATTACACATTCATACACTAACATACATAAACTCATGCATATATACATTGAGCTCGTCAATTACTTCATTTTATAGCATAATAATAACCAAAGCTCCATACCTGTGGTGGTTGATTACTTAACCATGCATAGTCTAACACTTCTTTCTCAATAACATATCTTATTTATTTTCGTCTTAACCTAAACACTTCAATTATATATATATATATATATATAAATATATATATATATATAAACATAAATCAAATTTCAAGTATTCATCGCATGAGTTACTTACCTAGCTTCGCGAACAATCTAGGTCATAGTCACATCGAGATTTGGAGGGCATATACGGACTCCAAACGATCCCACGAATGCACTGAAATCGATGGAATTTTGATCCGAGTGTTGGGTTTCAATTAAGTCCCAAGGATCAATTCAAGCAATGAAACACATGTGAATACTGAACGAAGAATGGCAGAAACATACTTACATTGATCGGATTTGGCGATGCGAGAAACAAAAACTTTTTCTACCCTCCATGGTGCTCACGGCAGTGGACTGGTTTTGTGCTCCAAGAAATTTGGTCAACCTCCATGAATGGATCTCCAAGCTCCAAGCTTTGTGTGGTGATTCCATGCTCACAAGTTGGTTTCCCTATCACCTTAGGATGACCCTTCATGTGCTAGAATTGGCAAAATTTTCCACAAATCTTCCATGTTTCTCCTTCAAGTCTCGGCATTAGCAGATTTTTGAGGAAGAAGATGGCCCAAGGCCGAATGCAAAGAGAGAAGAGAGTTTGGCCTCCATGGCCGAAAAAGAGAAGGAGAGATAAGTTAGAAAATGTGTTGTGTGTTTTGTATATCTAATACCAAAAATAAAAGTCAAATACCAATTAATAAAATAATGATATATGTCTTTCAATCACACTTGAGTGTCTAACACTCTACCATCAATTTCCATCACTATTCACATCAATGATGACAAGCATCACTTCACTCAAAGTGATGTGACTTCTATCACTTGATTGACTATTGATTTGACGCTAGATGTGCCTTGTGGGCCGCACTTGAATTCGAAATGCGAGTGCACCCGCAAACACTCCCGGGCTCGGGTTCGCTAATTCCAAATTAACGAATTTTCGTTGCGACGTAATTAAATAATTATGCCTAGCAAAATTACTATTCACGTCGCTAACGAATTAATTCTAAATTAACTCGTTCGCCCGAATTAAAATCTAATTTTAATTCCGCGTCGAAATCCAATTTCGTATAATATATCGAATATATTATTTTATCGATTAATTCCAAATTAATCGTTCTCTCTCTTTGAATAATATTTTATCCCAGATAAAATATCTCCGTAATTAATCCCAGATTAATTTTCTCTCTCTTATAATTAATCCCAATTAATATAGTGCGAGTCATACGTCATCGGTGAATCTTCGAGAAGCGACCCATGAGATCCCCGGATATGTTGGCAGTAAATCCGGTCGTCGGACTATCCGAACACGTATGTACCTAGTACTACGTTTTTACCGATTTACAAGACATGGTTGGCTTCTAGCAAAGCACAGTGCCTATCCAATTCTCCAGAAATATTCTTACTGGAATATGTGATCTATATCAGGCGTAGTATACGTAGTATTTCGTATTTCGATCTAGTATCGGATGTCACATGCAAGGCCTGCGGCTGGAAATGTGTATGCCCCGTACGAAGCACATATCGGATCTCTAGTAACTAATCTCTATAATCGGATAAACATGACATAGTCATAATATCCCGATACCTGCAGCATATAAGAGCACCAGTTCCGTATCCTACGTGATCATCATCTCCACTATGAGTGGAGTGATACTTCCATCTCGACATCACACCCAATACACTACGATTCTCAATATACCCAGAAGAGGCGTACATAGAACCTGTTAAAGCCCTGGACGACCAAAACCAAAGTATATTGATTGTCGCAAGTATTAGCGGTGCAAGTCTCAGGTTAAGACCAAATACACCTACCCTGATTTGGACTTCCATAGACACATAGTCATACTACCAATGGAATTCCGATGGGTCTATCCAGAGCAAAGCTGTTCTCGTACCATCGGTAAACACAACCTCCTATAACACTTGCATGAGTATCCAATACCCAAATATATGAGAACTATGCCGTTATGCTCCCACAACGCGCACAAGTGTAATACTAGTCTATTCCGCATTATCGATGTCCAATCTCGATAATACTACGACTAGGGATATTTAATGATTAAACCTTCGTGGATTGATACTGTCTCATATCATCTCAATCCGAAACTAATCATATGGACCTTCTATCATTTATACATCTTGGTAATCTAATTACAAATGATAGAAGAGCAATTTCCTTTGTCACATAGTTAATTTGTACAACAACACCATGATCTGTACAAATAGTGATGCTATGGGTCATAATTGTCCAACAATCTCCCACTTGGCATATAGCCAATCACTCAAGTGTCCTACACTTGAACTATGTACGGTTCGCTTAAACTTCTGCTGAGAAAATGCTTTCGTCAGCGGATTTGCATAATTATCATCTGATGCGATTTATTCGATCATCACAGCGCCACGATGTATGATCCGAACGAATCAGATGTATAATTGAAGTATATATCTGGATCGTTGATGAGACCATTAATTCTTTTGCCTGTGCTGTAGCCTAGCTCAGCTGCTAACATAACTACTCCTAATCTAATTAGGATTATTATCGATCCAAAAGGCTTTTATTGCTGCCTCAGTTGCAGCAATAATCCACTTTTGTTGTTTATTCGGCAACAATATCTTGCTTGGAAGATTTCCAGCTCACTGTTCCATTATTCAAACTATATAATACATTTGTTACGACTAATAGTCATTTTTATCGGTTAGGAAACTTGCAGCAGTGAACCCAGTCACTTCAAGTTCTCATTCTCCATAGTATAAGACAGCATCCTTAGATCATCTAAGATACTAACAGATGTTCTTAACATCAATCCAATGACTGTCACTTGGATTGGCCTGATTGTGACTCCATATGATCAAAGTGTATGAGACACCAGGTCGCGTACATTTATTTCAATGTACGAGTTCTCGGAGAGTATTAACAACTTTAAATATATCCCAGTAGATCTTTATTCCTAGAATAAATGTTGTTTCTCCCAAGAATTCTACGGAGAATTATTCATGAAAGCCAAGCTTTCACCGATTGTAATATGGGAATATCATTTCCAAGAAATGACATATTATCATTATTTAGGACATTCACTGTCAGTGCGCTCCCACTAACCCTCTTATTATATACACAAGAATCATATTCATTTTGAATTAAATCATACACTATTATGATTACATCAAAACGATAGTTCCAAGAACTCAATGCTTGCATCAATCCATAAATTGATCGAATTAACTTGCAAACCTTGTTTGCTCATTTTGGTACGAAAAAACCACCAGGATGTTATAAACATCCTCCAAAAGGTTTCCGTTAAGGAAAGCGGTTTTGGCATTCAGCTGCCATATTTCATGAATGAAAGATGCAGCTTCAGCAAGCATTATCCAGATGGATTTAACAATGGCAACGGTTAAAAGGTTTCGTCATGATCGACACAATGTTGATAACGATACCTTTTCGCTACAAGCCTAGCTTAGTACGTTGGTATGTTGCCTTCCATGTATGTCTTCCTTGAAGACTCATATAGTACCAATAGACACATTGCCTTTCGGTACATCAACCAGTGTCCAAACTTGGTTGGTATACATAGAATCCATTTCGGAGTTCATGGCACTTTCCCAAAATAGAGAGTCGATACCTTGTATCACTTCCTCATACGTATTCAGTTCGTATTCCTCAATAAGATTGACATCTTTTACGAGGTGAGATCAGAAACCCATACCTCCCAGGTTATTTTATGACTCTCTCTGACTTACGTGGTTCTTGTGTATTCGAAGATTATTGGTATAGTTTCATCCTTGATGAACTATTTGTGTTCCATTAAGGAATCGGTGCCTGGAATAGTATTACTCCGATTTTCATCGAGTTTTACTTTCCTCCCACTTACCACTGCATATATGTATTCCTCTTAGGAAAACCGCATGGTGAGCAACAATTACATTGTTCTTTAGTGAGTTGTGTAAGTAATATACTTTGGCTTCCCTAGGATAACCCACAATTAAGAACTTATCCGATTTGGGTTCTAGTTTGGTATCATCCAAACATATGCCTAGCATTCCCAAATCTACAGGAATGAGAAAACCCGGTTTCTTTCCTGTTCATATATAATATGAAATCTGTCAAACAGATTTTTATGGAACCTTATTCAAAATAAGTTTTGCACTGATTAATGCGTATCCGTTGAAGGAAATGGTAGCTCAGAGCGACTCATGATTAACCCTATCATGTACAATAAAATTTGGTTTCACTGTTCGGACACACCGTCAGATTGACGTGTTCTGGGAGGAGTCCTATTTGAAAGAATACTATACTCTTTCAAGTATATGAGAAAATTATTGCTTAAGTATTTTCATCATGGTCTAACCGTGATGGTTTAATACTTTAGCCGATCTGTTTGTCTACTTCGTGTCGAAACTCTTTGATTTAATCAAAAGTTTCTGATCCGTGTTTCACAAGAAACACATAACCATAACGTGATGCCACATCCGTAAAGGTTTCGAAGTATTCATATCCACCTTTAGCCTAGCTAGATATGAGCCCACTTACGTCACTATGAACAAGGGCTAACAGATCGGTGGCACTTGTACTTTTACCAAGTAAAAGGTGTTTTAGGCATTTTGCCTAATAAACTAGATTCATAGACATCATTTGAATAGAATCAAATCTGTCCTAGTATCCACTCTTCAAAAGTGTGGATATACGAGTCTTGTTTAATTGTGTCCCATACAACAATGCCACAAATAAGTCTCAACTGATTAATTCAGTTTGAGCTATTTGTTTGTCATGTCATACGTTTGAGATTCATTTATATTCAAAATATAAATACTGTTATTCACATCTAATGTGCTTATCTCAATATCATCTTTATAAAATGAAGCACTTTAGTGTTCTAGAATATAAAGGTATACCCGCAACGGGTTAAACCCTGATATAGAGATAATGTTTCTAGTCAAACTAGTTACATTCTAACAGTTTCCTAATTTAAGTATAGACTTGAAGGGTAGTTCCTAAACTTAGGTCTCTATGGTCAAAATAGCGACTGATGTCCCGTTTTCAATTCACAGATAAATCTCAACTGAAGTCAGTATCCTGCTTATCAGCAGATTCTGCACACTAGTACATATTTATGTACCATACTCAGTATCTAAAATCCAATTTTAATACTAGTAATGAACATGTTTATGACAAACATACTTGAAGCCGGAGCCTTGCCCGTCTTCAATTCCTTCATGTCTACCTTGTCCATACGGCAGTCACGCTTCCAGTGACCCCGTTTGCTACAGTATAGGCAGACATCTTGGGATATGTCCATTGTCTTTCCAGAAGATTATAATGACTTTGCCGTTGCTCTTTTTCCACACCCCAGAAGCCTTTGGCCAAGCATTGGCCTTCTAGAATATCGAAGTAAGATGCGCCTTGCGCTTCTTGCCCTATTGCAAACTCTGGCTTTGTCTCATTGAGTATAGCTATTAACTCTCCAAGAGTTTTCTATTGCAATTTAGTACTTCTAAGATCTAAAGATAGATCTATGAAGATCCTTCAATTTCAATATCATACTATAAGGATCTAATCCTTAGTTCTGACTAAGAAATTAAGGAGTCTATTTGGCAAGCATAATGGATTAAGCACTAAAGTTATCATCACATGAATATTCCAAATATCATGTTCTACTTATTTGCTCAACTCCGGGCTTAGGCCTAAGATGTTATTTTATCAAATAAAGCAACTTCTTAGTTTTCAGGACTATCCTGAAGTTTTTATTCCCAATTTGAAAATTAAAGCTGTTTAAATATATTTTCACCCAGGATTATGTTTTAAACAATAATCTTTCAATTTATCTTGATTGCTATAGTCCAACTATCCAATCAACGATTTTAGGTACTATTTATTATAATGATTACTATAGTCTAACTATAGTCTAACTATATAATCAACTATAATTTAATTGATTAAATTCAATTATATTGATTACTATAATCCAATTATAAAATCAACTATTAATTGAAATAGTATGAATACAGTCCAACTGTTTTATTAAAACAACATTAAATATTAGTCCAACTAATATATTAATTCATATGACGAAAAATTGAAATGAGCGCGTATGGCAAGTAACTAAACGAATATTGCAAATTTAATACTTGCCTCCCACTATTTTTCGGCGAGCCTCTAACCCTCTGTGGAGTACTCGGGAAACCTTGTTTCCTAGTGGGCTAGGATCCCGTTAAATAACACACAATCTTGACTTTGGCCAACAAATTGTATGATAATTAACTAGGTAGATCTCTAAGATCATTTGAATCCCATCCAATTCCTAGATCCAGTAGGTGGACATCCAAGTTCGAAACATATATCTTATATATGCCAATATATCCAATATATTCCCTAACCTTTTTCCTCTGAATCAACTAAGCCTTGGCTTTGGCACAACAAACTTAGTGATCCCAGTTAAGCGGAACCCATTGACTTTGGAAAGCTTCGTAATCAATGTCGATGGACAAGAAGTGATCTTGACTTTGGCCAAAAAATCACAACTTGGACAAGACACCGATATGGAAAAAAGCCTTCATGATTCAAACACATCCACGACGGACAAATGTCTTGACTTTGGCCAACAAACCAGTGCCAGTCTTGGATCTTGAGTAAGAATCACTCAATGGAAGGAAAAACGCTTAATATGTAGCGAGGGTTTTTGGTGTAATTGGCAACCAATTAATTATCTTTGTTAAGGTCTCATCATCATACACCCTTAAACATGCATTCTAAAAACATAATGAGGTGCGTATAAATAAATATAATAATGATATGCGGATGGATATTTAAACACATTGTTCCTAGAAAAAATCTCTCACTTTCCTCTCTCTCGCTAGCATAAGTATTACTTCTACCCGATTACATAACACTTCTAAAGAAACCTCATTTACATTGAAGGGAATAGGTGAGAAGAGAAATACACAGAGTCAAGAGGTAATAGGCTGGACACGCAGGTCCAATTAATAAATTCTAAATTTATTACAATAATTTCCAAAATTGCCCTTACCCATCTAATATCCATCCGATATACATTATTCATACATCGCATCCATGTATTCACACAAGCATGTTATCAATCAATCTAATCCAATTAATTAATCTGAATATTAATGACCATCCAATGTTCAAACAACGATTTGATTTTGCGCGACTCCAACTCGTTTTGCGAATAAGTACTCAAAGTACGAATTCACGAATTATATTAAACTACAACATTAAATCCAATTCAATTGTATTTAATACTAATTCTTTATTTAATTCCAAATTAAATATTACACTTTATTAATGAACCTTTATCGACTTAGATTCTAAATCTAATCTTTACAGGTCTCAAAGCCCGATTAACATCCAATGTAAATTTAATTTAAAGTCCAATGAGCTTTTAATTAATTTCTTAAGGCATGGACTTTTGGTCAATATGGGTCAAAACCAAATACCAAAGCCCATTTAAGGAATCACCCTTATTTGCCAAGAAACCAATTTAGGCCCATTAGGCCCAATTAAAATTAAAGGTCCATTAAGTCATAATTGGACTTTATGGATATGGTTTTGGCCCAATTGGATTCAACCAATTTAGCCTAAACCAAACTTGGCCCAACCAAGCCCATTAAGCCCAATTAGAACTTTTACAAGCCCAATTCCAAATTTAAGCCCAATTAATTTAATTTCAAAATTCCAAATTTCATAATTAATTAACCAAAGTGTTTGCCATAATTAATTAACCAAATTAACATTTCCAAAACACTAATTAGCCTAATTAATTATGCTAATTATCATCAACACATGTCCTACACATTTGAATCAAAAAATCAATCATTTTCCATGCATAGTAGTCACGGCAATTTAGGGGTTTTTCATGTCCAATTCCGAATTCAATCCAATTAATCCTAAATCAACATTCCCCAAATGATTTCAACTCATTCAATGATCAAAATCAAAAATTACCATGACTTAGGGCAATTTATTAGTTTCGGCCAAACCAACCAATTTAGGGAAAATTTATCCAATTCGATTTTTATCAAATTGACAATGCATAACACTATGTTATCATAATTTAAGCATACTCAAACAATCAATTTCACTCAAACATGCTCAAATCAATTTTGCCCAAATTTTACCCTAATTTGTTTCATGCTCAAAATGGCTCAAGATACTATTGTTGGGTTTCTATTATGTCCCAAGGATCAATTCAAGCAATGAAACACATGTGAATACTCAACGAAGAATGGCGGAAACATACTTACATTGATCGGATTTAGCGATGCGAGGAACAAAAACCTTTTCTCCCCTCTATGGTGCTCACGGCAGTGGACTGGTTTTGTGTTCCAAGAAATTCGGTCAACCTCCATGAATGGATCTCCAAGCTCCAAGCTTTGTGTGGTGATTCCATGCTCACAAGTTGGTTTCCCTATCACCTTAGGATGACCCTTCATGTGCTAGCATTGGCAAGATTTGCCACAAATCTTCCATGTTTCTCCTTCAACTCTCGGCATTAGCAGATTTTGAGGAAGAATATGGCCCAAGGCCGAATGCAAAGAGAGAAGAGAGTTTGGCCTCCATGGCAGAAAAAGAAAAGGAGAGATAAGTTAGAAAATGTGTTGTGTGTTTTGTATATCTAATATCAAAAATAAAAGTTAAATACCAATTAATAAAATAATGATATATGTCTTTCAATCAAACTGAAGTGTCTAACACTCTACCATCAATTTCCATCACTATTCACATCAATGATGACAAGCATCACTTCACTCAAAGTGATGTGACTTCTATCACTTGATTGACTATTGATTTGACGCTAGATGTGCCTTGTGGGCCGCACTTGAATTCGAAATGCGAGTGCGCCCGCAAACACTTCCGGGCTCGGGTTCGCTAATTCCAAATTAACGAATTTTCGTTGCGACGTAATTAAATAATTATGCCTAGCAAAATTACTATTCACGTCGTTAACGAATTAATTCTAAATTAACTCGTTCGCCCGAATTAAAATCTAATTTTAATTCCGCGTCGAAATCCAATTTCGTATAATATATCGAATATATTATTTTATCGATTAATTCCAAATTAATCGTTCTCTCTCTTTGAATAATATTTTATCCTAGATAAAATTTCTCCGTAATTAATCCCAGATTAATTTTCTCTCTCTTATAATTAATCCCAAATTAATATAGTGCGAGTCATACGTCATCGGTGAATCTTCGGGAAGCGACCCATGAGATCCCCGGATATGTTGGCAGTAAATCCGGTCGTCGGACTATCCGAACATGTACGTACCTAGTACTACGGTTTTACCGATTTACAAGACATGGTTGGCTTCTAGCAAAGCACAGTGCCTACCCAACTTTCCAGAAATATTCTTACTGGAATATGTGATCTATATCAGGCGTAGTATACGTAGTATTTCGTATTTCGATCTAGTATCGGATGTCACGTGCAAGGCCTGGGGCTGGAAATGTGTATGCCCCGTACGAAGCACATATCGGATCTCTGGTAACTAATCTATATAATCGGATAAACATGACATAGTCATAATATCCCGATATCTGCAGCATATAAGAGCACCAGTTCCGTATCCTACGTGATCATCATCTCCACTATAACTGGAGTGATACTTCCATCTCGACATCACACCCAATACACTACGATTCTCAATATACCCAGAAGAGGCGTACACAGAACCTGTTAAAGCCCTGGACGACCAAAACCAAAGTATATTGATTGTCGCAAGTATTAGCGGTGCAAGTCTCAGGTTAAGACCAAATACACTTACCCTGTTCGGACTTCCATAAACACATAGTCATACTACCAATGGAATTCCGAGGGGTCTAACCAGAGCAAAGCTGTTCCCGTACCATCGGTAAACACAACCTCCTATAACACTTGCATGAGTATCCAATACCCAAATATATGAGAACTATGCCGTTATGCTCCCACAACGCGCACAAGTGTAATACTTGTCTATTCCGCATTATCGATGTCCAATCTCGATAATACTATGACTAGAGATATTTAATGATTAAACCTTCGTGGATTGATACTGTCTCATATCAACTCAATCCGGAACTAATCTTATGGACCTTCTATCATTTATACATCTTGGTAATCTAATTACAAATGATAGAAGAGCAATTTCCTTTGTCACATAGTTAATTTGTACAACAACACCATGATCTGTACAAATAGTGATGCTATGGGTCATATCTGTCCAACACCGAGCTACTGTTCACCGTGGATCACTATTCATCTGAATCTTTCTCTCTCGATTCGCATCAAACGAAGCACCATTCTACAAAATCAAAACCGTAACCTTGTAGTACTCTATGAGGCTTCAATTTGGTATATTATTTGGCCCAAAAAGTCAAGGGAATGAGCTAGATCGGAGCAAAATACGTCACGACTTCTCCACTCATTTTTGTCCATCACCCGCTGCCATAGCTCGATCTGCGGCCACCAGCAGCTCCCCCTTGGCCAGACGATCCAAGTGCCACCGTCGTGCCTCGTCTGAGTAACTCCCATCGGTCGGCGCTACTCCCTCTCTCTTCCACGCGTGTGATGGGCGCTGAATGTGTGTGTATGAGTTAATGTTGGATTTTTCTGCAATTAACTAAAATTTGGCTTTAATAACAAACTTTCTGAAAATTACACAAAGGTCCATAGAGGAAACTGCAACTTGGTCCTCAATATGGGCTGATTCAGTTTTTAGTAAAATTGAGGTCCTTCTGATACAAATTTCAAAAAGTGTTCAACATGAAAGTTGTTCGTCTTAGAAAAATGAGTCTTATGGTTTAAGAATAAGCTCAATCGAAATTTGTTTGCTATCTTTATAGCCAAAACAAGAAAATTTTACGCGTATAACAATAAAATCAGAAATTGCGTAACCAATTCTCGAAATCACGCGTTTTCCAACTCGATGAAACTTCACTTTAAAATATTCCGATCTATTTTCTAACACAGAAACTTCGATTTTTTTATTACAATGCCGTTCCAAGTCCTTAACTTTAATTCGGAAATCTTTCGGCACTATTCCGAAAAACTTGGGATATTACATCCTCCCCTCCTTTTAAAAATTATACCTCGAAATTTATCCGTCCTTATTTCTGATCATTCGGAATCGATCGTACGTACATTACCATCTTGTCCGTATTCGGAAGTCACCGCACTTTACACCTTTTCAAAAGTTATGTATCTCACACTCCAATACAAACTATGCTATTTCAAAACGAAACATATCGAATCTTATATTTTATACTAATAACACATCAAACTTATCATTTCTATTCACACTCATCCATAGAAACACGCTCAAACCATTTCATGCTCATCCATCAACAGAAAGAAATTCAAACACGGATTCTATACAGCCAATCATGTACATCATCTGAAACGAGGAACATAACACATGTTCTTTGCACACAACCAAATATAGTTTCAAAATGAAAACTTAACACGAATTTCATACTATCTCTTTCATCCACAATACAAAATGGAACTCATTCATTCCACATCATTCCATTCTATATCGTATATGTAAACAACATCGATATCAAAATTTACATATGCACATATCTCATAGCACAAACAATTTATATGGCTAACAACATAGTATATATAGCCATCGCAATACTCAAAAGATCGGTGTCTAACCATAAACTTACATCAGTATTCGTATAACGAACATAATCTTTTATATCAACAAATACATCTATTGTCATAACCAAAATTGACAAATAATCCTACATGCTGTTATGATATTGATAGTCTGAAATCTGTCAATCTCTGTCATTATTCAAAATAGAAAACGTAAATCGATCTCTTTCAAAAACCATTTCGAAAATACATTTGAAAAACTATTTTACTATAAAAAAAATCAGTTTCAAAATCCATTATCGTAAAACCATATCGAGCATCCAACATAACTCACTGAACGAAACATAACATTGCCCAATGGCCGAATTGCAAACACAGATCAAACAATGAACGAAATGATTCCATGTCGACAGAGGGTCAGGTCGGCCCACTGCAGTTGGGCAAACCCCTATACAAGCATCACGAAGGGTCAAAAACATAAAATCGTCAAGCATCGTGAATGAAACATATCATATCATATACAATATCATAAACAATGCCGAAATGCATCAAAATCAAAATATAGTTATTTTGAAATCATTTCCCCCCAAAACATAAATATGTGTAAATCGAAAATAAATCTTTAATGCAAATTTTCAAAATACATATCGATCATCCACTGTTCAGTAGCGCGCATAGACCGGACAATTTACAGACCATGTCGACAGGGTAGTGGACCAGCCATTTTCTGATGGTCTGGACCCTATAACAAGCGCCCCGTGGGCCAATCTAGAACGAAATATATACAAGCACCATGGAGGGTCAAAAACATAAAATCTTCAAGCACCGTGGCGGAAGTAGATTTTCGAGTGTCTTGACGGAAACAAGTTTTATTGTTTAAAAACATCAAAATCAATTTCGAGCACTGAGACGGAAACATATTATCAAGCACCTCGATGGAAACTTATCAATAAATCTAAAAACATCAAAACTTTAATCAAGCATCGAGGCATAAATATTTTCTTTATTCTTTATAATCAAAATTGAAATATCTAAAAACTTTCTTTCTTTTCAAAACACTTTTGTGCCAAAAATCAAACACCAAGTTTTCAAAACATGGTTCAAAATATCACTACACATTTCAGACTATCAACATTTTAGCATAATTCATACCCCAAAACACAACGATTTCATATCACATACATATTCATATCTCTACATAAACAACGTACTTTTAACTTAGCACACCTATACACCTATACACATACATATATTCATGGTACACAAACATATACAGAGAATCCAAATCACCCATATCAATCAAAATCATAGCACGTCATACCATATAGCAGAAATCAATTCAAATACCAAACAAAAGACCTATATAGTCTATACGTAGCAGAAAACTTAATTTGACGATCAGATACCCTGTAGCAGCAATCACCGACACCCTAAATCTTTGCTCTAATACCATAACTGTAACACCCCGTCAGAGATAGGATGCTACCGGCATGAGACAAGATTGACCCATCTCCATAAGCCTCTAAATTTATGAAAATCCGTCATGATGTATCCTAAAATTGGATAACTTGGATCTCAGTCCAGCGTCAAAGCAAACCTGAAATAAACCTCCTATATCAAAATGGACTCAGGTCCATACCAACACATCAAAATCATCACCTAAAGGCTCCGAGCCCATATCACCTACCAACACTCAAGGGCTCTGTGCCCACAACATCATAAGCAATCAAATCATTTACTTAATACAGACGGTGTGCTCCGCACGATAAATAAAATAATAAATCAAATATCCTAACTTCTAAAATTCTCCCAGGACACTTGCGAGGGTGACTGCCGCTTGGGTGATCCACGTCTCGAGCATGACTTCAGAGTTGGAGTGGTTGACCCGTCTGTTAGCTAACCTGCAAAACTAGCAAACTAGTTTGGTGTGAGTTTTAAAAACTCAGTAAGTAACCATGTTACTATAAACAAACTAGTCAAACATATCAATAAATTAACATAATTACTAAATTGTTACAAGTTCAGATTTACAAAATTTTATTATCCTTTATACTTTACCATGACAAATTTTCAAATCTACATATTCACATATATGTCAATCTATTAGCCAAACATTCAAATCACACAAAGCATCGACCCGAACATCACAAACAAGTCGTTTTACATCGAATCCATTTCCATTTTATGTGACATGAAGTCAGACTTATTATACTTTATTACGATTAAGTATCTTTGAAATATTATCAAATCGATGAAACAATCACACTTCTTTCAATTCAAGATATACTTCACTTATATGCATGCAAATACAATATCATAATTCTTATACTTATGCGTACGTACCATTACAACTTGGAAAACACGCTTTATAACTTTTGATATTCTCATCGGTTTCAAATCATCAAATTATTTCACATAAGCCAACACGGTCCATACATAACACGAGTTCTATCATACACATACACTCAGAAATATTTATGAACATTAAACAACCAACCACGAAGCACACATAGAAACACTCAGACATACATACAGTTATCGTACAATCGACATCAAACCATACATAATAGCCAATACATCAAAGAAAACATAATTAAACAATACATACATATAGATGACTTACACACACAATGCTCGTACAAGACTCATTACTTATTTTAGAATAGATATGAGATGAATTCTGTCCGAACGGATTCCTAACCATCTCGACTACTACACCGTGAATCATCTAATCGAACATACACACATGCGCTCACACCATATAACATAAACTCATCACACGACTTTTCATACACAAGCACATACACGAAAAACAATCCAAACATCATTCAAATACTCATATACATACATATATTTCAAACATACAAATATACACCTTATTACGAAATCAAATCTCATATCTCTCATAGTCCTCACATCTATTCATTTATCGATCAATCATATTCTTTACTTATAGGTCAATATTCACCATTCATATACGTATCCAATCAGTCACGAACTTTCATCCATCGGAAAAGGCTTAGCCTATACCAACCCAACCTCTATACCACTAGACCAAAAGCATTAGTCATTAATAAACTTATTCCAATAACACACATCTACCCGTACAAATACAAATTTAGAAATCAGGACTTATTTCATTTTTCGATCTACCGTACACAAATTATCCATGACATATCATCATATACCAATACAAATACGTGTATCAATACTTATACATATACTTTTTCATTTATGTATACATATACATGCCATTACACATTATACACTTACATACATAAACACATGCATATATACATTGAGCTCGTCAATTACTTCACTTTATAACATATCAATAACCAAAAATCCATATATGTGGTGGTCGATTACTTAACCATACATAGTCTCGCACTTCTTTCTCAATACCATCTCTTATTTGTTTTCGTCTTAACCTAAACACTTCAATTATATATATATAAACATAAATCAACTTTCAAGTATTCATCGTATAAGTTACTTACCTAGCTTCACGAACACTTTAGGTCCTAGTCATATCGAGACTTGGAGGGCATATACAGACTCCAAATGATCCCACGAACGTACTGGAATCGATGAAATTTTGATCCGATCTACTGTTCACTGTGGATCACTATTCATCCAAATCTTTCTCTCTCGATTTGCATCAAACCAAGCGCCATTCCGTAAAAATGACACCGTAACCTTGTATTACTCTCCGAGAGCTTCAATTTGGTATATTATTTGGCCCGAAAAGTCAAAGAAATGAGCTAGATTGGAGCAAAATATGTCACGACCTCTCCACTCGTTTCTGTCCATCACCCGCCGCCATAGCTCGATGTGCGGCCACCAGCCGCTCCCCCTTGGCCAGACAATCCCGGTGCCACCGTCGTGCTTCATCTGAGTAACTCCCATCGGTCGGCGCTGCTCCCTCTCTCTTCCACGCGTGTGAGGGGCGCTGAATGTGTGTGTGTGAGTTACTGTTGGATTTTTCTGCAATTAACTAAAAATTTGGCTTTAATAACAAACTTTCTGAAAATTACACAAAGGTCCCTAGACGAAACTGCAACTTGGTCATTAATATGGGCTGATTCGATTTTCAGTAAAATTGAGGTCCTTCTGATACAAATTTCGAAAAGTGTTCAACACAAAAGTTGTTCATCTCGGAAAAATGAGTCTGATGATTTAAGAATTAGCTCAATCAAAGTTTGTTTACTATCTTTATAGCCAAAACAAGAAATTTTTACGCGTATAACAATAAAATCAGAAATTACGTAACCAATTCTCGAAATCACGCGTTTTGCAACGCGATGATGAAACTTCACTTTAAAATATTCGATCTATTTTCTAACACAGAAACTTTGATTTTTGATTACCATCCCGTTCCAAGTCCTTAACTTTAATTCGGAAATCTTCCGGCACTATTCTGAAAAACTTGGGATATTACATCCTCCTCTCCTTATAAAAATTTCATCCTCGAAATTTCTCCGTCCTTATTTCTGATCATTCAGAATCGATCGTACGTACATTACCATGTTGTCCATATTCGGAAGTCACCACACTTTACACCTTTTCAAAAGTTACGTATCTCACACTCCAATACAAACTATGTTATTTCAAAACGAAACATATCGAATCTTATATTTTATACTAATAACACATCAAACTTATCATTTCTATTCACACTCATCCATAGAAACATGCTCAAACAATTTCACGCTTATCCATCAACAGAAAGAAAGTCAAACACGGATTCTATACAGCCAATCATGTACATCATCCGAAATGAGGAACATAACACATGTTCTTTGCACACAACCAAATATAGTTTCAAAATGAAAACTTAACACGAATTTCATACTATCTCTTTCATCCACAATACAAAACGGAACTCATTCATTCCACATCATGTCATTCTATATCATATATGTAAACGACATCGATATCAAAATGTACATACACATATATCTCATTGCACATACAATTTATATGGCTAACAACATAGTATATATAGCCATCGCAATACTCAAAAGATCGATGTCTAACCATAAACTTACATCAGTATTCGTATAACGAACATAATCTTTTATATCAACAAATACATCTATTGTCACAGGCAAAAGTGACAAATAATCATACATGCTGTTATGATATTGATAGTCTGAAATATGTCAATCTCTGTCATTATTCAAAATAGAAAACATAAATTGATCTCTTTCAAAAAGCATTTCGAAAATACATTTGAAAAAACTCTTTTACTGTGAAAAAATTTCAAAATCCATTATCGTAAAACCATATCGAGCATCCATCATAACTCACTGGACGAAACATAAACAAGCGCCCAATGCCCGAATTGTACGCACAGATCAAACAATGAACAAAACGATTCCCTGTCGATAGAGGGTCGGGTCGGCCCACTGCAGTTGGGCAAACCCCTATACAAGCATCACTAAGGGTCAAAAACATAAAATCATCAAGCATCATGAATGAAACATATCATATTATATAATATCATAAACAATGCCGAAATGCATCAAAAATAAAAATATAGTTATTTTGAAATCATTTCCCCCCAAAACATAAATATGTGTAAATAAAAAATAAATCTTTAATGTAAATTTTCAAAATACATATCGATCATCCACTGTTCAGTCGCACGCATAGACCAGACAGTGTACGGACCATGTCGACATGGTAGTGGACCAGTCATTTTCTGATGGTCTGGACCCCATAACAAGCGCCCCATGGGCCAATCCAAAACGAATTATATACAAGCGCGACGAAGGGTCAAAAACATAAAATCTTCAAGCACCGTGGTAGAAATAGATTTTCGAGCGTCTCGGCGGAAACAAGTTTTTTATTGTTTAAAAACATCAAAATCATTTTCGAGCACCGAGACAGAAATATATTATCAAGCACCTTGATGGAAACTTATCGATAATTTAAAAACATGAAAACGTTAATCAAGCATCGAGGCAGAAATATTCTCTTTATTCTTTATAATCAAAATTGAAATATCTAAAAATCTTGTTTCTTTTGAAAACACTTTTGTGCCAAAAATCAAACACCAAGTTTTCAAAACATGGTTCAAAATATCAGTACATATTTCAGACTATCAACATCTTAACATAATTCATACCCCAAAACACAACGATTTCATATCACTTACATATTCATATCTCTATATATACAACGTACTTTTAACTTAGCACACCTATACACCTATACATATACATATATTCATGGTACACAAACATATACATAGAATCCAAATCATCCATATCAATCAAAATCATAGCATGTCATACCATATAGCAGAAATCAATTCAAATACCAAACAAAAGACCTATATAATCTATACGTAGCAGAAAAATTACTTAGACGATCAGATACCCTGTAGCAGCAATCACCGACACCCTAAAGCTTTGCTCTGATACAATAACTGTAACACCCCGTCAGAGACATGATGCTACCGGCATGAGACAGGATTGACCCATCTCCATACGCCTTTAAATTTATGAAAATCTGGCATGATGTATCCTAAAACCGGACAACCTGGATCTCAGTCCAGCGTCAAAACAAACGTGAAATAAACCTCAGATATCAAAATGGACCTCAGGTCCATACCAACACATCAAAATCATCACCTAAGGGCTCCGAGCCCATATCATCTACCAACACTCAAGGGCTCTGTGCCCAAAACATCATAAGCAATCAAATCATTTACTTAATACAGACGGTATGCTCCGCACGATAAATAAAATAATAAATCAAATATCCTAACTTCTAAAATTCTCCCAGGACACTTGCGAGGGTGACTGCCGCTTGGGTGATCCACGTCTCGAGCATGACTTCAGAGTTGGAGTGGTTGACCCGTCTGTTATATAACCTGCAAAACTAGCAAACTGGTTTGGTGTGAGTTTTACAAACTTAGTAAGTAACCATGTTGCTATAAACAAACAAGTCAAACATATCAACAAATTAACAGAATTACTAAATTGTTACAAGTTCAGATTTACCAACTTTTATTATCCGTTATACTTTACAATGACAAATTTTCAAATCTACATATTCATATATATGTCAATCTATTAGCCAAACATTCAAATCACACAAAGCATCGACCCGAACATCACAAACAAGTCATTTTACATCGAATCCATTTCTATTATATGTGACGTGGATTCAAACTTATTATACTTTATTATGATTAAGCATATTTGAAATATTATCAAATCGATGAAACAATCACACTTCTTTCAATTCAAGATATTTCATTTATATGCATGCAAATAAAATATCGTAATTCTTATAAATATGTGTACGTACCATTACAACTTGGAAAACACGCTTTATAACTTCTATATTCTCATCGGTTTCAAATCATCCATTTATTTCACATAAGCCCACACGGTCTATACATAACACGAGTTCTATCATACACATACACTCAGAAACATTTATGAACATTAAACAACCAACCACGAAGCACACACAGAAACACTCAGACATACATACAGTCATCATACAATCGACATCAAAGCATACAAAATTGCCAATACATCAAAGAAAACATAATCAAATAATACATACATACAGATGGCTTACACACACAATGCTCGTATGAGACTCATTACCTATTTTAGAATAGGTATAGGATGAATTTCGTCAGAACGGATTCCTAACCAGCTCGACTACTACACCGCGAATTATCTAATCGAACATACACACATGCGCTCACACCATATAACATAAACTCATCACACGACTTTTCATACACAAGCACATACACGAAAAATAATCCAAACATCATTCAAATACTCATATACATATATATATTTCAAACATACAAATATACATCTTATTACGAAATCAAATCTCATATCTCTCACAATCCTCACATCTTTTCATTTGTCGATCAATCATATTCTTTACTTATCGGTCAATATTCACCATTCATATACGTATCCAATTAGTCACGGACTTTCATCCATCGGAAAAGGCTTAGCCTATACCAACCCAACCTCTATACCACTAGACCATATGGATTAGTAATTAATAAACTTATTTCAATAACACACATCTACACGTACAAATACAAATTTAGAAATCAGGACTTATTTCATTTATCGATCTACTATACACAAATTATTCATGGCATATCATCACATACCAATACAAATGCGTGTATCAATACTTATACATATACTTTTTCATTTACGTATACATAAACATGCCATTACACATTCATACACTTATATACATAAACACATGAATATATACACTGAGCTCGTCAATTACTTCACTTTATAACATAACAATAACAAAAAATCCATAAATATGGTGGTCGATTACTTAACGATACATAGTCTCGCACTTCTTTCTCAATACCATCTCTTATCCATTTTCGTCTTAACCTAAACACTTCAATCATTTATATATATATATATATATATATATATATATATAAACATAAATCAACTTTCAAGTATTCATCGCATGGGTTACTTACCTAACTTCACGAGCACTCTAAGTGTTAGTCACATTGAGATTTTGAGGGCATATGCAGACTCCAAACGATCCAACGAACGCCCTGGAATCGATGAAATTTCGATCAGAGCTACTATTCACCAATGGTCCTATTCATCCTAATCTTTTTCTCTCGATTCGTGCAAAAACCAGCGTCATTCTGCAAAACCGACACCATAACCTTGTAGTACTTCTCCGAGAGCTTCGATTTGGTATATGATTTGGCCCGAAAAGTCAAAGGAACGAGCTAGATCGGAGTAAAATATGTCACGACTTCTCCACTCGTTTTCATCCATCACTCGCCGCCATAGCTCGATCTGCGGCCACCAGCAGCTCCTCATTGGCCCAACGATCCCGGTGCCACCGTCGTGCCTTATCAGAGAAAATCCCATCGATCGGCGTTGCTCCCTCTCCCTTCCGCGCGTGTGAGGGGCGCTGAAGTTGTGTGTGAGTTATTGTTGGCTTTTTCTACAATTAACTAAAAATTTGGCTTTAATAACAATCTTTCTGAAAATTTCACAAAGGTCCCTAGACGAAAATGCAACTTGGTCCTTAATATGGGCTGATTTGTTTTTCAGTAAAATTGAGGTCTTTTCGATGCAAATTTCAAAAAGTGTTCAACACGAAAGTTTTTTATCTCGAAAAAATGAATCTGATGGTTTAAGAATCAGCTAAATCGGAGTTCGTTTTCTATCTTTATAACCGAAACAAGGAACTTTTACATGTATAATGATAAAATAAGAAATCACGTAACCAATTCTCGAAATCACACGTTTTCCAACGCGATGAAACTTCACTTTAAAATATTCCGATCTATTTTCTAACACAGAAACTCTTATTTTCGATTACCATCCCGTTCCAAGTCCTTAACTTTAATTCGGAAATCTTCCGATACTGTTCCGAAAAACTCGGGATATTGCAGACGCTGGTTTTCGTCCGAGGTCCACAATTGAGATTTCGTGAAAGGGGGCACTGGCGATCCTGTAAAACAAAGATGTAGAGTGAGCGGGAGTACTGCCCACCAGTGTGGTGGGTGCCGGGGGCACTCCGACGCTCAAGTCAGTGAAGGAACTGAGGAAGTAGTAGGAGGAAGGTCAAAGTAAGATACTACCTTG
Organism: Zanthoxylum bungeanum; assembly: GCA_019454045.1. NCBI lineage: Eukaryota > Viridiplantae > Streptophyta > Magnoliopsida > Sapindales > Rutaceae > Zanthoxylum > Zanthoxylum bungeanum. Next base: position 72,314 of record SKCR01030623.1, read on the forward strand.
AGCTTCGTAGGGTGCCGTGAGGGCGGTAGATAGCAGGTATGGTGACCTTTGTGAAAGTCCCAAAGCTGTGAGTATGAGAGCTAGAAGTTCCATGTCTTCGTCTTGGAGCCTTGTTCCTTATATATTCATGCTATAGTAACGTGTGCCTTTATTGCCTTTTGATTAATCGTCCGTTGGATCATGGTAACAGTCAACTTTTATGAGGAGCTATTACTGCGTTGTAGGCTGGAACAGATGGGTTGTGAATGACTTTTATGAGCCTGGGCGTTATGTGGACTGATGTAGGATGAGCCCCGATTATGCTTTGAGCACGTGACGTCTCACTGGGCTTGGGCTTATGAATCTCTAGGCCTCTATACACTTTAAACATTGGGGCTTCCTTTTGAGGTAGAAGCTTGGGCCTGGAGTAAAAGGACGAAATTGCCCATGGACCAAATTTGGCTCATACAGTTTGTCCCATACTCTCTAAGTCAATGAGTTATTGGCTTGAAGAGTACTTGATGCGTGTGTCGCTTGGGATGAGGCCATAGTATGTGGGCGTACTCGAGCGTTGATGCTGCCTATTGACTGAATCAAACGAATATAAAGTTATGAGCTTGACTCTACATGAGCCATTGGGGAAGTACCCAATCGATTGAACCAGATGAAGGTCAAGATATAATTCATACAACATGTGTATCCCATGTCTACAACTTGACTTGACATGAGTCCACGGGGGATGTCCCCGGTCGACTGGACTTGATGAGTCCAAGAAGGTATAATTCATACGACATATGTAATCTATGTCTACAACTTGACTCGACATGAGTCTATGGGGATGTCCCCGGTCGACTGGACTTGATGAGTCCATGAAGGTATAATTCATACGACATGTGTAATCCATGTCTACAACTTGACTCGACATGAGTCCATGGGGGATATCCTCGGTCGACTAGACTTGATGAGTCCATGTAGGTATAATTCATACGACATGTGTAATCCATGTCTACAACTTGACTCGACATGAGTCCACGGGGGATATCCCCGGTCGACTGGACTTGATGAGTCCAGGTATGTATAATTCATACGACATGTGTAATCCATGTCTACAACTTGACTCGACATGAGTCCACGGGGGATGTCCCCGGTCGATTGGACTTGATGAGTCTAGGAAGGTATAATTCATACGACATGTGTAATCCATGTCTACAACTTGACTCGACATGAGTCCATGGGGGATATCCCCGGTCGACTAGACTTGATGAGTCCAGGTAGGTATAATTCATACCACATATGTAATCCATGTCTACAACTTGACTCGACTTGAGTCCACGGGGGATGTCCCCGGTAGACTGGACTTGATGAGTCCAGGAAGGTATAATTCATACGACATGTGTAATCCATGTCTATAACTTGACTCGTCATGAGTTTATGGGGTATGTCCCCGGTCGACTAGACTTGATGAGTCCAGGAATGTATAATTCATACGACATGTGTAATCCATGTCTACAACTTGACTCATCATGAGTCAATGGGGGATGTCCCCGGTCGACTGGACTTAATGAGTCCAAGAAGGTATAATTCATACGACATGTGTAATCCATGTCTACAACTTGACTCGACATGAGTCTATGGGGGATGTCCTCGGTCGACTGGACTTGATGAGTTCAGGAAGATATAAGTCATACGACATGTTAAATCCATGTCTATAACTTGACTCGACATGAGTCAATGGGGGATGTCCCCGGTCGACTGGGCTTGATGAGGCCAGGAAGATAATAGTCATACGACATGTGTAATCCATGTCAACAAGTTGACTCGGCATGAGTCTATGGGGAGTGTCCCCTGTCAACTGAACCAGATGGAGGTTCAAGAGTTATTTCACACGACATGTGTCGTATGGACTGTAGGAAATCCATGTTTAAATTTGGCTCGACATGAGTCCATGGGGGATGTCCCCGGTCGACTGGACTTGATGAGGCCAGCAAGGTATTCACTCTACAGACCTGACAATGGTCCAAGAATATTTCCTCAATATACAACTAGACCTATCGAAGGTCTGTGAAATAGTCTTTCCTTATTATACTGCCAGACTTGTTGAAGGTCCACGAGACTGCTGTCGAATGGGCTTTCTAATGGTCCTGATGTAGGTCTATCAAAGTCATCACTCATTACCATGATGAGTGTTCATGATACTACGGTCGAATGAAATTGATGAAGGTCCACGCGAATCTTCACTCTACCTGTCCTGATGGAATTTACAACCGGTGATAATCCATCCGTGTTAGATGGATGAGACGACAATTTATCTTGTTATAAATTGAATGTAATCTTTCTGAGTCATATGGGAGAGAAGACAATTTTTCCATGTACCATGGATTTGATGGCCATCCATCTCGTTGTTTGGGAATTGAGTGAACAAAATGTTTTCATCATCCCGTTATGTCGAGCGAGACCACACGGGATGATACTACAAGCCCTTAAAGTTAAAATAGTTTGGAATAAAGAAAGAGCTCCACTTGACTATTATTGGATGGTGTCGAGTGGACTTAGTGCCTAACTCTATTCTGTCTTGTCGAATGAGTGGGAGAAAAATAGATTAGGTGACTTTAATGTGGTCCAATTGTCGACTTTTTTATGCTTGAAGGGCCAACTTATTGCTTATGTCTAGCTTGCTGGGCCTTCCAACGTGACCATGGCCCATGAACTGAGTGGATGGATCTCATGTGCTGTTTTGAAACCGGTTCCTCTGAACTAGGGGTAAAGTTGCGCTACATTATGACCGTTGAGGAGCCTATACCCGGCAAAGTGTAATTTCTTTTAACTAGCTATTCATGCGACAATAAGAGTTTTGTGTTTCAGCCCACATTTGATACGATAAATGGATTTATCCTCGAGTATATGTTCCATTTTTCAAGATCAATTTCGTACTTCAGATCGTCAAGATGAACCTCAGTCTGAGCACGCGCTGTCTGATTCTAAACCCGAAAGCACCGCGCAAAAATGATGTCGCACTGGAGCCTAAACCTGAGACGACACTGCTCGATTCTATCCCCGTAAGCTTCGCGTGAAAATCTGATTCCTGAAACAATGCCGCACAGGAAGCTTATCCTGAGCTTGTGGTCGTCGAATCTGTATCTGAAGAAGACGCAGAGGAAGCTGAACCTCAAAACGATGTCGTACGAGATTCTCAACCTGACATTCAATTTGATCCAATGTTCTCCGAATATGTCTCTTCTGACGACCCAACAGCCTCAGACAATATACAAAAATCCCCAAAACCAGTTCTCTACAGACGGGAGAGCTTACTTGAGGGCGCTGTCGGAGGAACCGATTTGAGTGTGAAGGCTTATCGAAGAAGCGTTTTCTGGGTGATGTGGGACACAATTCATTCTCTTGTTTTGAAAGCCCCTCCCTGCAACCATCGATGTGAGACTCTTATTCCAACTTTGTGTTTTTGTTTCAATTGTTGTATGGCTTGGAGTTTAGTTTGAGATCTGTTGATATGTATGTCTGCTGGGGGCTGGTCGCCTAATTGGTTAGGAGTCGTGTCCCCTGGTAGGACTGCTTTGAAAGCTTCCTGTACCCAAATCAATTGCTAAGTTGTCCACGGTAGTGTAGCTGATGGAGCTTACAGGCTTGCGAATTTTCTGGACCTGGCGTGTCGTCTTCACTTCCCGAGACTGTGATTGAGTTGTGCGAGAGGAACTCGTTGAGGCGAAAGGGTCCGGTAAGGTTTCTACTACGGTAGTTTGAGAGGCAAAAGACGTGATAATTAGAAAGCATAGACCTTTCTGTTTCTTGTTTAACACTAGTAGTTGAGTATTAACAAGTTGTAAACTTGAAGTAGAGCTACCATCAAATGCAATCTCCCATTCAATCGACCCCAAGAGACAACAAACTGTTTTGCTCCAACGATGATATTAACTTTGATTTGGGTATCTGTGGTGTTCTGATAGGGAGACTGATTAAATTTGGCCAACCCAGTCGCCTCTTTCAGTTTATCAGTATGATGTTATTGCTCGTCTATTTTGAATTCTTTTAATGTTTTCTTTTGTGAGAATAGGAATTTAGACTATGCAAATCGATATTGGCTTGTTTTTAATAAATTTTGTTCCTATTAAACCTGCTTGTGTTATAACATGGGGTATCTAAGCAAAGTTATGGAATTTTTTGATAAAATGCGTAAGGGAAAAGGGTTGAAGCCTATATTTTATCAATACAACTTATTACTTTGTGGTCTTTGTAATAGAGAACTGATTGTGGAGTCTGAGTCTTGCACTATAGAAATGGAGTCACAAGGTTTCTCTGTGGATGAGGTGATGTATATACTCTTTTGAGTAGTGGGTATTGCAGGCTTGAGATGATGAGAAATAGTAATGCGAATTTATTTCAGAATGCTAAAGAGAGGTTGTGATCCGGAAACATATACTGGTACCGCATCAAAGGGAGTACACGACATAACACAATGCAAGAATTGGTGAAGTTGCAAGAGGATTTTCACTCTACCAGTCATCCTTGAAGCCTTCACTTACTATTCAAGACCTGAAGAAGGTCCATCATGCTATAATGGAATGAACTTGATGCATGTCATCAAGGTCATCTACGAGTCTATTGCCGAGTGGACTTGACTACCGAAGTTGACGAAAGTCCATGGTCATTATTCCTGACTTCTCTAGTCCTAAAGAGGGTTTGGTTCCTCATACTACCATCCTTACTCTACAAGACCTAACAAAAGTAATTGAGAGTCTAATGTCGAATGGACCTCATGGAGTTCCAAAATAATTTTCACCCTACCTACTAGATGAAGGTTGGTCGATTGAACTTGTCGTAGGTTCCAATGATTTTTCATTCTAGGCATGATAAAAGATTTCCTATGTAGTATAGACTTGGCAATGTTAAATCAACGTAGTATGCAAAAGATAACTAACCTTTTATGTCCTCTGGGGGAGATAACAACCATCACACATAGAATGGTAAATCATATGTATGAAGTTGTTTTTCTAATGATACCTGATGAGTGGTATTTATATCACTATTTCCCACTCATTTAACCTAATATTTTGTATAGTTTCTTGAGTCTTGTGAATATTTTGATGTGTTTTGTGTTATTTTGTAGATAAATAAAGTTTCAGGTCATTCCGGAGGTGATTTGGAGCAAAACATGAAAAATTGGCAAAAAGGGCATTTCGGTAATTTTGTCGCGACGCGACGTGCACCAGAGCTGCTAACGTGCGCCGGGTCAACAAGTCAGAATTTTAGAAGTTTGACTTTGCTAACATGTACCGTGCCACGTGTCACCATCACAACCGATCTGCTAACGTGCGTCATGCCACGTGTCATCATCCTACGTTGCCGACAATTACTATTTCCACGTGTGCCACGTGTCATCCTACGTGTCGCCACATCATCTGGTCAATGAGTCAACTCTACCACGCGGCTTGCCACGTCATCATCCACGTCAGTAGGTCAACCGAGTCAACATGCCACGTCATCATCAACCAATCACGTCGTGACACGTGTCGTAATCCTACGGTGCCGACAATTGATCTCAGCCGCCTTGCCACGTCAGCGCCACGTCATCACCACATCAGCATAATAATTGAGCTCTTAGCCACCTCGCCACATGTCACCTTATCCTCTTATCCGAATCGCCACGTGTCAAACTGAGAGCATGCCACGAATCACTGTTCCAGCGTCGCGACGCCCAAGCTCTTGGCATCGCGACGCCCGAGGCCTATCCGCGCCTATAAATTGAGCTCGAAATTTCAGATTTTATTGTACCATTCTCTCTCATTTCCTGATGTAAATAAGGAATTTCTCTCTCTAGTATCTTTAATTTAAGTTTTGTAATTAAATTTTAATTACTTTTTGTAATAATAGTAATTTACTTTCTTTACTTTTTACAGTTTTTACTATTCACCATGAGGAGGTAACTTCCCCAGCTAGGGTGAAAGATAATTCTTTTACTATTGCTATTTAAATAATCTCCCTTAAAATAATATATTCACTATTTAAAATTTGACTTAAAAAGGATACGCTATATTGGTCGGTTGGTAATTTAATTTTAATCTGGTTTAAACCTAACTAATCAAGGATACCGCCAGATTGGTCGGTTGGTAATTTAATTTTGGTTCCGCCTTTATGGCTGGTTTATGATTAATATTACCGCCTTAATGGCTGGTTGGACTTAATTTGACTTAATCAGGATACCGCCAGATTGGTCGGTTGGTAATATTATCACAAATTTATATATTATTTTATGGAGATATCTAAATAGTAGTAATAAAAGTAATTCCTTTACTTTAGCATTTTATTTTATTGTAATTTACTTTTCAGTATTTACTTTACCGCATTTTTACTTCATGTCTTTTATTTTCAAGTTTTTACCAGCCCTAGTTATGTGTTGTAACTAAATTAGTTATCTAGGGTTGTGATGACTTTTAATATCACCGATTTATAAGGGGTTAAATTAAAGTTTGAGTAATATAAAGATTTATTTATTGAGTCTTAATCTTAATGCTTTTTAATTAACTGGCCATTAATAAAATTGATTAGGTAAACTTAAAATGAACTAGACATAGGATTTTAAGTTTAAGACCTCAGACTCAATAGCCCACGATCTTCCTTGAGGATAGATAACCCTTTAATAGATTTCCTTACAGGATAGGAATATACCTGTCGGGCGGGGGTAGCCTTATTGGAACTTAATCTGAATGAATCTAGGTAATTTGGTTGACATAGACATATGGTTCAATTGGATTATACTAGGTATTTGTAATTGACCATCGGAAGAGGCTTTTACATAATTTAGTGTTCCAGGTTAATAAATCAATATATTACCCAACTTTAAGATAACCACTTCATCTTTAAAATGATATTAAAAGAAATCACAACCCTAGATAGTTTTTAATATTGAATTAAAACCTACTTTCGACAATTTTATTTACTTGCTTTTAAATTAGAATCGTCACCATTTCAAATCAATCAATCAACTGTTAGATACTAGTAATCATTTGACCTCATAAAACCTACTACTTGAACGATACGTACGCTTGCGTTATACGTGTGTGTTACGCCGGTCAAGTTTTGGCGCCGTTGCCGGGGACTTATTTATCTTTTACTATTAGTTTAGGGGTTAGATACCTTTACTTGTATCTAATTTCTTTTTACTTATTGTTTTTGTTTCTTGGTTTCAGGTTTTCAGAAACTTCATGAGACGAACCAGAAGTTTTGAACTTCGACCGCTTGACCAAGAAATTGAAAGAACCATCAGACAGTTGAGAAGGGAAAGGCGAGAAGGCCAAGAAGCCATCATTAACATGGACCCTGAACCGTTGGAGGTTGCACCACCAATTCCCATTCGAGACAGAACCATTCCGGTGGTTGACAGACTCATTTCATGTATTGTACTTCCTCCCTACAAGCAAATGTGTGTGACATCAAAACATGCATTCAGATGATTCAGCAGTCAGTTCAGTTCGGGGGGGAATGCAACTGAAGATCCCAATGCCCACATCAGCAACTTCTTGGAAGTTTGTGGTAGTTTCAATTACAACCGAGAAGATGAAGAAGCAATGAGGCTGCGTGTTTTCCCATACTCCTTGACGGACAAAGCTAAAGCTTGGCTACATTCACTACCAGCAGGTTCTATCATAACTTGGAACACTTTAGCCACCAAATTTCTTGCAAAGTACTTTCCACCAGCCAGAACTGGAAAGCTGAGGAATGACATCACATCCTTTGTACAACAAGATTCTGAAACTCTCTATGAAGCTTGGGAAAGGTATAAAGATTTACTCCGGAAATGTCCTCACCATGAGATTCCAAAATGGCTTCAAGTCCAAACTTTCTATAATGGACTTTCTGGAATAATGAGAACCACAATCGATGCTGCTGCTGGAGGAGCTTTAATGGCAAAAGGAGAAGATCAAGCTTGTGAACTAATCGAAGAAATGGCCAACAACAATTCTTTGTGGCCAACAGAAAGGAGCATGATCCAAAGAATTACAGGAATTTATGAAAGTGGAGCTAATACAGCAGTCAACACCAAGCTAGATCAGATATGCAAATTCATGGAAACTCTTACCACTGGATCCACAAGTTCACCATATGGAGGAACACCAGAGTCAAACCAACTTGAAGAAACGGTGAATTTTGTCAACAATTTCAACAGACAGGGGAACAATCCATATTCCAACACCTACAACCCAGGGTGAAGGAATCATCCTAATTTTTCATGGAGCAACAATTCAGGCCAACAGCGGAAACTTGAAGAACCAGTGAATTTTGTCAAAATTTCAACAGACAGGGGAACAATCCATATTCCAACACCTACAACCCAGGGTGAAGGAATCATCCTAATTTTTCATGGAGCAACAATTCAGGCCAACAGCGGAAACTTGAAGAAACAGTGAATTTTGTCAACAATTTCAACAGACAGAGGGAAAATCCATATTCCAACACCTACAACCCAGGGTGAAGGAATCATCCTAATTTTTCATGGAGCAACAATTCAGGCCAACAGCGGAACTATCAACCACCTGGATTCAGCAACAGAACAAAGGCCAGGAGCAGGCAAATGAACCAGGAAGCAGAGTGCTGGCTCAGTTAACAAAGTACGATGCTATCTTCCAAAGCCATCAGCTTCCATCAAAGCACTGGAGAATCAAATCGGACAACTGGCCAATGTCAAGCCATTACTTTGAAAAGTGGTACTGAGATCAACAAAGATGTAGGGATCAAGGCAACAATTGAGGAAATTCCAAAAGATACAGTTCCACAGATGGAGGAAAAAGAAGCAAAGGAAAAAGAAAAAGATCAGATCATTCCACCTCCACCTTTTCCTCAGCGACTTCAGAAAAACAAACTGGACAAGCAGTTTGCTCGTTTCTTGGAGGTATTCAAAAAGCTGCATATCAACATTCCATTTGCAGAAGCCTTGGAAGAAATGCCCAGCTATGTCAAATTCATGAAAGATATTCTTTCACGAAAACGGAGATTGGGAGACTACGAAACAGTAGCATTAACGGAAGAATGCAGTGCCATTATTCAGAGGAAACTTCCCCCGAAATTGAAAGATCCTGGTAATTTCACAGTTCCATGCACCATTGGAGAACATTACATCGGTAAAGCTTTATGTGATTTAGGAGCCAGTGTTAACTTGATGCCTTTTTCTATTTACAGGAAACTGCAGATTTGAGAAGCAATGCCTACCTTAGTTTCATTGCAACTTGCGGAACGAACACTTGCATTTCCAAGAGGTGTTGTTGAAGATGTGCTGGTGAAAGTAGACAAACTAATTCTCCCAGCAGATTTCATCATCCTTGACATGGAAGAAGACAAAGAAATATCTATCATTCTTAGGAGACCATTCCTGGCTACAGGTAAAATTGTGATTGATGTGCAAAAAGGAGAACTAACCATAAAAGTGCAGGACCAAGAAGTGACCTTTAATGTTTTCAAAGCCATGAAATTCCCGAGTGATGAAAAGGAAGAAGAATGCTTTAGAGTTGATGTTGTTGAAAGTATCGTTCAAAATACTGAGCCAAATCCCACAGATACACTTGAAGCTTGCATCACCAACATGACTGACAGTGAGCTAGATGCTGAAATCCTGGAATGTATCAACTACCTTGACAAACCATTCCGATTCAAAGCGACACCACCAAGTGAAAGCTTGGAACTGCCTAAGAAAGATCGAGTCAAGCATTCGATTGAAGAACCACCACAACTAGAGCTGAAGTTACTTCCGAGCCATCTCAGGTATGCATTTCTTGGAAACACTTCTGGATTACCTGTTATTATTTCTTCTTCACTAACAAAGGAGCAGGAAGAAAAGCTACTGAGAGTATTACGAGAACACAAAAGAGCCATTGGCTGGACTATAGCAGACATTCGAGGCATTAGTCCATCATTTGCATGCACAAGATTCTGATGAACGATGAGTACAACCCACAGGAGCATCAACGGAGACTTAATCCAATCATGAAGGAAGTCTTGAAGAAAGAAATAATCAAATGGTTGGATGCTGGCATCATTACCCAATTTCAGATAGTAGTTGGGTGAGTCCTATGCAGTGTGTACCAAGAAAGGAGGAACTACTATGGTTACCAATGAAAAGAATGAGCTAATTGCAACAAGAACGGTGACTGGATGGAGAGTATTGCATGGATTACAGGAAGCTGAACAAAGCCACGAGAAATGACCATTTTCCGCTACCATTTATTGACCAGATGTTAGACAGACTGGCAGGACATGAGTTCTATTGCTTCTGGATGGATATTCAGGGTACAATCAGATTGACATCGCCCCAGAAGATCAGGAGAAAAAACCACATTTACATGTCCCTATGGTACTTTTACTTTCCGCAGGATGCCATTTGGATTATGTAATGCCCCCGCCACTTTTCAGCGTTGCATGATGGCCATATTCTCAGACATGCTAGAGCAGAGTATGCAGGTTTTCATGGATGACTTTCCTGTATTTGGAGATTCTTTTGATAATTGTTTGTAAAATTTGGAACAGGTGTTACAAAGGTGCGAAGATACAAACTTGGTGCTCAATTGGGAGAAATGTCATTTCATGGTACAGAAGGGCATTGTTCTTGGACACCGGATCTCATAAAAGGGGATTGAGGTAGACAAAGCAAAGATAGAGACAATTGAAAAACTACCTCACCAACATCTGCCAAAGGGATTCATAGCTTTCTCGGACATGCAGGTTTTTACAGGAGATTTATCAAAGATTTTTCCAAGATTGCAAAACCTCTTTGCAATCTTCTGGAGAAGGATGTGCCTTTTAAATTCACCAAAGAATGCCATGAAGCTTTTGAGATCTTAAAAAAGAAGCTGATTTCTGCCCCCATCATTGTAGCACCAGACTGGACCCTTCCATTTGAAGTGATGTGCGATGCTAGTGATTTTGCTGTAGGTGCAATTTTGGGACAAAGCAAAGAAAAGATTTTCCACACCATTTACTACTCCAGCAGAACTCTGAATGAAGCTCAACTCAACTACACAACCACTGAAAAAGAGTTGCTCGCAGTTGTGTACGCTTTTGACAAATTCCGCTCCTATCTGCTGGGTCCCAAAGTGGTGGTCTACACAGATCATTCAGCAATCAAATATCTGATCACAAAGAAAGATGCCAAACCCAGATTGATCCGTTGGATACTTCTTCTGCAAGAATTTGACGTGGAGATCAGAGACAGGAAAGGAACAGAGAATCAGGTGGCAGATCATCTATCGAGGCTCGAGAATGGAGAAACAACTGACAAAGATCTGTCAATCAAAGAAACTTTTCCAAATGAACAGCTGTTTGCCATGAAACAACAGGAAGTCCCTTGGTATGCTGACTATGTCAACTACATTGTGTCAGGAAAATGGCCGTTGGAATGGACAACTCAGCAACAGAAAAATTTCTTCAAAGAAGTCAAGCAATATGTCTGGGATGAACCGTACCTTTTCAAATGTTGTGCTGATCAATTATTGAGACGGTGTGTTCCACAGGAGGAAATCAACAGTGTTTTGCAGCATTGTCATTCATCACCATATGGCGGACACTTCAGCGGAAATAAAACTGCAGCAAAAGTTCTTCAATCAGGTTTGTTCTGGCCCACTCTTTTTAAAGATGCTTATCTTTTTGCTTTTCAATGTGATAGGTGCCAGAGAACAGGGAATATTTCGAGGAGAAATGAAGGACCATTGCAAAACATTCTAGAAGTGGAAATATTCGATGTGTGGGGTATTGATTTCATGGGACCCTTTGTTCCATCATTCGGAAACCTGTACATCCTGGTTGCTGTAGACTACGTCTCCAAATGGGTCGAAGCAATTGCACTACCATCCAATGATTCAAAAGTCGTGATCCTGAAAAAGAATATTTTCACTCGATTTGGAACACCTCGGGCAATTATCAGCGATGGTGGCTCTCATTTCTACAACAGATACTTCAATGCACTCCTATCCAAATACGGAGTTACTCACAAGGTTGCCACAACTTACCATCCACAGTCAAATAGACAGGTTGAGGTTTCAAACAGAGAAATCAAAAGAATCCTAGAAAGAACCGTTGGATCAACAAGGAGAGACTGGTCAACAAAACTAGATGATGCATTTGTTGGTTTTTATTAAGGTCCCAAGATCAAACAAGCAATGAAATTAATGCGTAAATACATCGACGAAGATAGCGGAATACTTACATCGATCGGTTGAGTCGATTGGAAGACGTTTCAAGCCATGAAAGCTCACTGTTTGGAGGCGCCACTGCAGCAGATTTGCTCACTGGTTTGAGCTCATTCGGGTCTCAAAACGAAGCTCCAAACTCCGTCGGATGAGTCCCGCCTCATGGGTGAACCTCCCTAACACCTTCGCAATATTCACAAGTGTGCTAGCACTAGATATCATCAAATGAAATCCACTCATTTGCTTTCCAAAGTCACGCCCAACTGGTTCTAAAACCAGTGAAGAAAACCCTCAAAATGGCGTGAAAGAAGAAGTAAGAATGGTGAGAGAGAGAGAGATGGAAAAAGTGAGTGACTTGTAAGTATTTACCAAATAAAATACCTTATATATTTTCCTTGAAAAAAAATATTGAAACAATTACCAAAACCTTTATTCAAAATAAAGTAAATGGTAAATGTCTATCACATGTCACTATTCCACCAACTTGCATCACAAGTCACTTTAATAAAGTGATGTGATGCAAGTCAATCAATCAATCTTTCCACCAATCAATCAATAAATCAATCAATCACTCAAAGTGAATTTTGATTTGACGCTTGATGTGACGATTGATTTGACGCTTGATGTGATTTGCGATGCCGCACTCGAATTCGAAATACGAATGCGCTCGCAATTACACTCGGGCTCGGGTTCGTTAATTCCAATTAACGATTTTTCCGTCGCGTCGTAATTAGATGATTACGCCTAGCGAATTCACTATTCACGTCGCCAACGAATTAATTCTAAATTAATTCGTTCGCCCGAATTAAAATCTAATTTTAATTCCGCGCCGAAATCTAATTTCGTTTAATATATCGAATATATTAATTTACCGATTAATTTCAAATTAATCGTTATCTCTCTCTTGACGATATTTTATCCTAGATAAAATATCTCCGTAATTAATCCTAGATTAATTTTCTCTTTCTTCTATATAATCCCAGATTATTAATGAGTGCGAGTTATGCGTCATCGGTGCATTATCGGGAAGCGACCCATGAGATCTTCGGATAATTAGGCAGTAAATACGGTCGTCGGTGTGCCCGAATCACGTACGTACCAAGTACTACGTTCTACCGATTTACGAGACAAGGTGACTCCTAGCAAAGCACCAAGTCTACCCAATTCTCCGGACATATCCTTTAAGAATATTAAGATCTATATCAAGCGTAGTATACAATTGTATTGTATTGCGTATATCGATCCAGTATCGGACGATCACATGTTAGGCCTGGGGCTGGAAATGTGTCTGCCCCGTACGAAACATATATCGGACATCAAGCAACTAGTCTCTGTGAATCGGGCAATCCTGACCTAGTCATATTGTCCCGACGGTTGCAACCTTTTATAGAGCACTAGTTCTGTATCCTGCGCGATCATCAACTCCGTATGTCTGAAGTGACACTTCCATCTTGACATCACACCCAGTACACTACAATTCCTGATAAACCCAGAAGAGGTGAACACAGAACTAGTTAAAGCCCTCAACCACCAAAACCAAAGTTTACTGATTGTCGCAAGTACTAGCGATGCAAGTCTCAGGTTAAGACCATATACACCTACCCTGATGCGGCCTCCCATAGACACGCATACATACTACCAATGGGATTCCGCGGGGTCTATCCAGAGCGAAGCTGTTTTCCGTACCATCGGTGAAACACGACCTCCTATCGCACTTGCATAAGTATCCAATACTTATATATATGAGAACTATGTCGTTGTCCCCTCACAACGCACACAAGTGCAATACTAGCCTATTCCGCATTATCGATGTCCAGTCTCGATAATACTACGGCTAGGGATATTTAATGATTAATCCTTCGTGGACTGATACTGTCTCATATCATCTCAATCCAGGAACTAATCATAGGGACCTCTCTTCATTTATATATCTATGGTGATCTAATCACAAATGATGAGAGTGCAATTTCCTTATTACATAGTTAATTTTCTACAACAACACAATGATCTGTGTAAATAGTGACGATATGGGTCATATTATCCAACAGCATTATGGGCCTACCAGACATCTTACAAGACACCCATTGGTATGTCCCCATATCAATTGGTGTTTGGAAAAGCATGCTATCTGCCAGTTGAGCTTGAGCACAAGGCGTACTGGGCACTGAAGAAGTTAAATTTTGATTCACAAGCTGCAGGAGAGAAAAGACTTCACCAACTTAACGAATTGGAGGAATTTCGCCTACATGCTTATGAGAATGCCAGATTATACAAAGAAAAGACAAAGAAATGGCATGACTGAAAAATAGTGCACATACAGTTGGAACCAAGGCAGCAGGTGTTGTTATACAACTCGAGGTTGAAACTTTTTCCTGGAAAATTGAAATCAAGGTGGTCAGGTCCATTTGTGATCACTCAGGTTTTACCTTATGGAGCTGTTGAGTTACTGGATCCTAACATCAACAACACGTTCAAGGTTAACAGTCAGCGTGTCAAACACTGCTGGGGAGAATCATTTGAGTGACAAAAAGAAAGTGTCACACTTTCAGATCCAGCCTAACGATCGAGAAGTAAAAGTCTAGCTGACGACTTTAAAACTTAGCGCTCGCAGGGAGGCAACCCATGCAATTTGTGTATATATTGTGATTTGGTGTGATTTAATTTTGTGTGTTTAGTTTTTGCAGATTAAGTCATTTCAAGATGGAAGAAGCTCTCGCAAATCTTCACAAGCAATTTCCTTCTCTCCCTCAAAAATCTCTGATGAAAGTCTACAAAGCTCGCTTGGAACGGATGAGGTTACTAACAATTCACGGTGTTCCTAATGATATTCGTTGGGTAATTGAAGTACGGGTCTGATTGGCAGGTGAGTCTTCTGACTCTTTTATTTCACATCTCCCTGGTTTTGGAAGAAGCACCTATGCAAAGAAACGTAGAGCTAAGCAAATGGGTGTTTGTTACAGATGTGCACGATGGAATTGCAATACTCGTTGTCGTTATTTAGGAATGGTGTCTGATAATCGCGAAGACAAAATTAAATTCATTAGGGATGGCTTGAGTAAGGAGTCTTTAGATGATATATCTTCGACTCTTGAGACGCATCCCAGTGGATATGTTCACATAGACTTTCGTAAATTACATACACAATTTCAAAAAGAAAGACAACTATTAAGTCTCGGGAATCTGACCCAAAAAGACCCTGCTTGCCAATTTATAAGAAAATTGAAAGGGAAGCTTGTCCGTGACGCATAGACGTCGATCAAGTTGCTACTTTTCTTGTAAATATTATATCTCTTTGTCTTTTCCTAATAATTGTAATTTGTTTTGTTTTATTTTCTCCGACAGGATCCAGACCTTTTTGACTATCACGATTTGTTTAACTAATAATGTCATTTGGCAGGTACTAGTGCTATTATTTTACTCACCCTTTTCATGTGTTATAAATTCAACTCATCATTGCACTTTTGAAGACATCCAGAGTAAAACATGGAAGCCCATTCAAGAAGACGAGTTGAAAACATCTGTGTGTTTTGCGGTAGTAGTGTTGGTACTAAACCACAATACATAGAAGCAGCACAGGAATTGGGTCGAGTCTTAGCTGCAAGGAATATGCACTTAATATATGGCGGAGGAAATCTTGGACTTATGGGGATCGTTTCAAAGGTCGTACAGGAAGGAGGCAGTCACGTTTTGGGAATCATCCCAAAACCCTTGGCAGAGGCAAATCTTATTGAACCATCAAACGGAGAGGAACTGATCGTGCCAGGTATGTCTGAACGTTTGGTAGAAATGATTAACAGTGCTGATGCTTTTATTGCTTTGCCAGGTGGCTTGGTACATTGGAGGAAATTTTTATTGTGCTATCTTGGGCGAACCTGAACATACACCAGAAACCAATTGGAATGCTCAACGTTGATGGATTTTATGATTTTCTTTGTGTGATTTTTGATGATGCTCGGAGAAATGGGTTCGTGTCAAAACCTTTAAAAGAACTCCTCTTTACTGCCAGAACTGCTCCGGATCTAATAGACCAACTAATAGCTTATGAATCACGAGTTGACCCTATTCTTTCAAAGATAAATTGGTCTGAGGACGATTGTGGTAACAGGCGTCGGATTAATCTCGATCTTAACCTTTAAATTCCTGTAGATTTTCAGCTAACTATGTATTATTTTCTAAACTCTTCTTCTACTGTTTAAGACATTGGGAACAATGTCTCATTTAGGTTTGGGGGAGGGAATTAGTTGATTAGTACCTTGTTTTTAGTTTGTATGTTGTTTTTATTTTTAGTCCAAAATTTTTCAAAAAATACAAAAAAAAAAATTGAAAATTTTTCAAAACATTACAAAAATATTTTGCGTTTTTGTGTTTTGACTAAAAAGGTGAAATTGGTAAAAGATAGCCGAGTAAGGAGTTTCCACTCCTGAGACGTATCTCAAACTTATTTCGAAACAAGTTAATTTTTGTTTATTTCCTTTTAAATTATTTAATTTGTGAATTCTCCATAACACTGACTAAAATGAATCTTCATATACTCAGTTGACAGGTATTATCAACATACATGGAAACATACGGACATGAACTAAAATTGAAAAGTTTGTAATATTCAGTGCTCTAGTTTAATCGGAGGAAGCATCTCAAAAAGTGATGGAGTAAAAAAAAATATGAGATCCGAGTTATTAAGTTTGTAAGGGTGTTTTAACACCTAGTGCCCTTAAGCCAACTAGTTTGGGAGTCACTGGCCCAAAGCTCGCTACATGGATCAAAGATGCTGCAAAAATATATATATCTGAAGTCTGAGTAATTAAGTCCGTAGAGGTGTCTTAACATCTGGTGCCCTAAAGCCAACTGGTTTGGGAGCCACCGACCTAACACTCGTTACATAGATGGAAGATATTGTATATAAATAAAAAATAGAAAAGAAAAATCAAAGAAAAATTGAGAAAAATGAGAAAAAAATTATTCCATTGCTACAAAAAGGTGTGAAATCTGATAGAACTTTAGGACAAAAATATTACCCTCTTATCAACTGCACTTATGACTGTTGTGGGCAAAAATGAGTTGTTTAATATTATGTTGACTGTGTATATGATGAATGGCAAATATAATCGGAGAATTTACTTATTCAGTAATTTAGAAAAAAACAAAACAACTAGTAACTTGGAGTAGAAGTTTCACCTGATTAGTCACTAACTTCTTTATTCTCTTTCGCTTGTCTTTTTTTGCTTTTGTGTGCATTTGTTTTAATACCTTTTTACTTTTGTAAAATGTTTGTGGGTATCATTATTGTAAACCCTCACGAGACTACAACTCTTCCACTAGGGACACCTAGGGGTTTAAAGGCTTGTTGCATATGCTAAATGCAACCGTGATCCCTACGAAAGTGGCTTAGTTAAATTTTATTTTACAGATGTTTATGTTATTCTGTGTTTTGCTCGAGGACTAGCAAAATGTTAGGTTTGAGGGTGTGATAAGTGGTATTTATATCACTATTTCCCACTCATTTAACCTAATATTTTGTATAGTTTCTTGAGTATTGTGAATATTTTGATGTGTTTTGTGTTATTTTGTAGATAAATAAAGTTTCAGGGCATACTAGAGGTGATTTGGAGCAAAACATGAAAAATTGGCAAAAAGGGCATTTCGATAATTTTGTCGCTTCGCGACGCGCAACCCTTTGGCGTCGCGACGCCTAACGTGCACCAGAGCTGCTAACGTGCGCCGGGTCAACGAGTCAGAATTTGAGAAGTTTGACTTTGCTAACATGCGCCGTGACACGTGTCACCATCACAACCGATCTGCTAACGTGCGTCGTGCCATGTGTCATCATCCTACGTTGCCGACAATTACTATTTCCATGTGTGCCACGTGTCATCCTACATGTCGCCACATCATCCGGTCAACGAGTCAACTCTACCACGCGGCTTGCCACGTCATCATCCACGTCATTAGGTCAACCGAGTCAACATGCCACGTCATCATCAGCCAATCACGCATGACAAGTGTCGCAATCCTACGGTGCCGACAATTGATCTCAGCCACCTTGCCACGTCAGCGCCACGCCATTGCCACATCAGCATAATAATTGAGCTCTTAGCCGCCTCGCCACGTGTCACATTATCCTCTTATCCGAATCGCCACGTGTCAAACCGAGAGCATGCCATGAATCATTGTTCCAGCGTCGCGATGCCCAAGCTCTTGGCGTCGCGACGCCCGAGGCCTATCCGCGCCTATAAATTGAGCTCGAAATTTCAGATTTTGTTGTACCATTCTCTCTCATTTCTTTGATGTAAATAGGGAGTTTCTCTCTCTAGTATATTTAATTTAGTTTTGTAATTAAATTTTAATTACTTTTTGTAATAATAGTAATTTACTTTCTTTACTTTTTACAGTTTTTACTATTCACCATGAGGAGGTAACTTCCCCAGCTAGAGTGAAAGGTAATTCTTTTACTATTGCTATTTAGATTAATCTCCCTTAAAAATAATATATTCACTATTTAAAATTTGACTTAAAAAGGATACCGTTATATTGGTCGGTTGGTAATTTAATTTTAATCTGGTTTAAACCTGACTAATCAAGGATACCGCCAGATTGGTCGGTTGGTAATTTAATTTTGGTTCCGCCTTTATGGCTGATTTATGGACAAATATTACCGCCTTAATGGCTGGTTGGACTTAATTTGACTTAATCAGGATACCGCCAGACTGGTCGGTTGGTAATATTATCACAAGTTTATATATTATTTTATGGGAGATATCTAAATTAGTAGTAGTAAAAGTAATTCCTTTTACCTTAGCATTTTATTTTATTGTAATTTACTTTTCAGTATTTACTTTACCGCATTTTTACTTCATGTATTTTATTTTCAAGTTTTTACCAGCCCTAGTTATGTGTTGTAACTAAATTAGTTATCTAGGGTTGTGATGACTTTTAATATCACCGGTTTATAAGGGGTTAAATTAAAGTTTAAGTAATATAAAGATTTATTTATTGAGTCTTAATCTTAATGCTTTTTAATTAACTGGCCATTAATAAAATTGATTAGGTAAACTTAAAATGAACTAGACATAGGGATTTTAAGTTTAAGACCTCAGACTCAATAGCCCACGATCTTCCTTGAGGATAGATAACCCTTTAATAGATTTCCTTACAGGATAGGAATATACCTGTCGGGCGGGGGTAGCCTTAATTGGAACTTAATCTGAATGAATCTAGGTAATTTGGTTGACATAGACATATGGTTCAATTGGATTATACTAGGTATTTGTAATTGACCATCAAAAGAGGCTTTTACATAATTTAGTGTTCCAGGTTAATAAATCAATATATTACCCAACTTTAAGATAACCACTTCATCTTTAAAATGATATTAAAAGAAATCACAACCCTAGATAGTTTTTAATATTGAATTAAAACCTACTTTCGACAATTTTATTTACTTGCTTTTAAATTTAGAATCGTCACCATTTAAAATCAATCAATCAACCTGTTAGATACTAGTAATCATTTGACCTCATAAAATTAATATTTTAGTTATTAAGTCCTCGTGGGATCGATACTTTTTATACTACTTGAACGATACGTACGTTTGCGTTATACGTGTGTGTTTACGCCGGTCAGTACCCCAGTCAAGCTAAGTTTTATTCTATCTCATGTCGAATGGGATTTTAAACAAGTGTCAGGTCTCATACGTGGAGTGTCGAGTGAAATCTTTGCCGAATACTAAACTATCATTTAATGTCGATTGTGACAAGTTGTGTGTAGTATTGTTGATTGGGATATTTCTATCAAGTCTTAAGTCATACATTGAAAATGTCGATTGTGTCATTCATCACAATTACCTAGTTTTAAATTATAGTGTCGACTGGGACACCCATAACAAGTATCATATTATAACACCTACTATAAGCCTCATACCTTAGTGATGTCAATTGAGACATTCTTAAAAAGTGTAAGCCATACCTGGTAAGGTTGATAGGGATGTCCACGCCCAGTCTTCACCCGGGTACTGTCGACCGAGACAATCCTTATGCCAAGTACATTACTCCATCATATGAGGTGAATGGTTCCATTGAAAGGATGCGTCTTGCTCCTGATGTTGGTCCACAAAACTCTAGTCGAATATAGTCTGAATTTGATGAAAATCCATTTATGTCTTGTAGTCTGAAGGGAATGACATCCTATCCATGCCATCTAGAGTAGATGATGACCATCCTAAGCAGTCTCGAATAGATGACAATTATGGATAATACTTTTTGGTTGATTGGGTATGCTGGGGATTAAGAGGGTATTCTTATGTTGATCGGAGGGAGCGTGTAAAATGGTTCAAATGATGGTCCAGATATGTCGATTGATAAGATCGTAGATGGAGAGATCATTTCATGCTTTGAATCGTCAGGGCCCCACGGTGGGCGCCAAATTACAGACGCTGGTTTTCGCCCGAGGTCCACAATTGAGATTTCGTGAAAGGGGGCACTGGCGATCCTGCAAAAAAAAAGATGTAGAGTGAGTGGGAGTACTACCCACCGGTGTGGTGGGTGCCGAAGGCACTCCGACGCTCAAGTCAGTGAAGGAATTGAGGAAGTAGTAGGAGGAAGGTCAAAGTAAGATACTACCTTGAGCTTCGTAGGGTGCCGTGAGGGCGGTAGATAGCAGGTATGGTGACCTTTGTGAAAGTCCCAAAGCTGTGAGTATGAGAGCTAGAAGTTCCATGTCTTCATCTTGGAGCCTTGTTCCTTATATATTCATGCTATAGTAACGTGTGCATTTATTGCCTTTTGATTAATTGTCCGTTGGATCATGGTAACAGTCAACTTTTATGAGGAGCTATTACTGCGTTGTAGGCTGGAACAGATGGGTTGTGAATGAATTTTATGAGCCTAGGTGTTATGTGGACTGATGTAGGATGAGCCCCGATTATGCTTTGAGTACGTGACGTCTCACTGGGCTTGGGCTTATGAATCTCGTATGTTGGGGCTTCCTTTTGAGGTAGAAGCTTGGGCCTGGAGTAATAGGACGAAATTGCCCATGGACCAAATTTGGCCCATACAGATATGATTAAGGCTTATGATTTTGAGCCAAACGCCGATGAGCCTTGTGCATACAAGCATGTCATTCGGGATAAGGTGTTTTTCTCTTATTATAAGTTAATGATAATTTACTCATTGAGAATGATGTAAAAGTATTAACGAAAATAAATTCCCGACTAGCTAACTAATTCCAAATGAAAGATTTGGGAAAGGCGAATTGTGTACTTGGGATCCAGATTATTCGAGATCACAAGAGACGACTGTTAGCTGTGTCTCAGGGATCCTATATCGAAAAGATTGTTGTACGATTTTGGATGTTGAATTCCAAGAAAGGTAATTTACCTCTTCGACATGGAATTCATTTGTCAAAGGAACAATTTCCTATGACACCTCAAGTAGTTGAGGAAATGAGACATATCTCACATGCCTCTGCTGTTGGAAGTCTCATACATGATATATTTTGCTATGCACGAGACCGGACACCAGTTATGCAGTGAGAGTAGTCAGTAGTTTTCAATTTAACACATGATTAGATAAATATGTTATCGACTATCTTTAAAGTATGAGAGCCTATATGCTTGTATATTCTGGAGATGATATGATCCTTAAAAGATATACATATTCTAATTTTCATACGGATGTAGATAATGGGAAATCAACATCTGAATCAGTATTCACCTTAGTTGGTGGAGCCATAGTATGGAGGAGTATAATGCAATCTAGCATTGCGAACTCCACCATGAAGGCTGAGTGTGTAGCAGCTTGTGAAACAGCTAAGGAAGTAGTACGACTCGGGAAATTATTGGGAGATCTAAAAGTTATTCCAGACATGGATATGTTGGAGTTGGTGCTTGGAGTACCAATCCAAATTGTATTTTTTTATTTATTAATAAAAAAACTACGTTTTCATTTCATACCTTATTAATGGTATTGTCATTATGCTTATTAGATTGATGTATATATATACTAAGTATGACATCGACCTTAGAATAGTCTTGTAGTAATAGTGGACACTAGGTGGTCCGACATTAGGATAAGTATTATTATTATAAACTATTCTTAAAGTAAATATTCATAGTCGTTGGTTTTGGAATACGATCGAATTCCTATAACCTAAAAGACTAGCACATGTCGTATATTGGAATTGGAGTTCCAATGGTTTAACCCAATGTACCATGAGCTTTGAAAGCTCGTATAGATATGTGGGTATTAGTTGGACCGAATACTGAATGACTCACATGTGATTCCTAATAGTTGGAAGTACACACCACCGTCAATAGGAATCTCCTCGAGTCGAGTAGCATATGTAATCCTTTGACTATAAGATAGCATTGATTTTGTGTGAGATCCTCCACACTGTGATGCCATGTATGTCAGAAATATTTCATGGTTTGGCCTCTAGATATTAGGTAGGTGTGGACCGATGCAGTCAGTAATCAAGTGTGAAGCAATATAGCATCTTTCGGCCCGTATATGTACCATAATGGGTTTAGGTATCCATGTGAGTAAAGTCACGATTCTTAAAGCTTTGGCCAAAGTCGATCACCTAGGATGGATCGTATTAGTTATGAAGAATCGTGGACATGTCGACATGAAATGTGCGCCTAGGAAACATGACGGTATATTCTATATTTCCTGAGCACAACTCGGATAGCCTACGACGGAGGGATTTTTAAACATATGTGATGATCTCAACTTGTATAGTTTAGAAAGGTCATTCGTGTTCTTCGCGAATTCGGATGTGGCCGAATTGCGTACATATTAGTTAGGCTTATTTTGAAAAACTTGAAATTTGTTCTATAACATGTGTTGATGTTGGTTTTGAAATTAAAATTAATTTTGGGTGTTTTGAGAGTTTTTAGGGAAGGTTAAAAGATTTTAGGGTAGAAAACCCTATTGCCTTCAGCTCTCTACTACAGAAAGAAGCAAATGAAATTAAAAAAAATTATTTCCACAGTGCGTACGCGCGTCATGCGTCTGAATTTGTTTTTCTTCGTTCTTAAGCTTTAGAACTCCGATTCAGTCTCGATTTTTTCCTATACACTCGTAATGGAATAAAATATTTCATTAAATATTTTAAAATTACACCAATGCTTGATATCCATGGGTTAGACCCATTTCCACTACGCGGGTCACTGATCCATCCCTAAGGGTTCCACAACTATCCCAACAGAATGGTATCAGTAGCAAGGCTTAACCACACAACACATATTTGTTTTTTTAATCTATGCCATAGTAATTTTAATTGAATTATGCATAAGTCATATTGGATTTGTATTGCATGTTTTAAATTAAAATTTTGACATAATTAAATTAATGATTTGATTGTCATAAATCTCACGTGATTAAGTGATTACCTTATTTAAGTAATAGTATTAGTAATGTTGGAGCATTATTGGATAGTCTGTCTTGTCAATACGGAGATAAATGAGTTCTTACTACTTAAATCCAAGACCGTCATTATTATGAAAGTATAAGTGTTTGGAACTTAGGTCGCTCCGGTAAAATATTAGATGTAGCGTGATGGGTGAATGTAGTCACCTAATATCGTCATTAGTGTGAAGGTATACATACGAAGCTTATTAGTGCACATTGACAAATATACACCTAGAACATGTCTTAATCCAATATCGTCATTAGTGTGAGGATAAGAAACGATTTAGGACCAAACTAGGAGTCACATGAAGTGATTAACCTTCGAGGTCTACCTAATGTGTTTATAAAGGCCAATATCGTCATTAGTGTGAAGCTGGAGTAAATGTCATGGGATCCACTTCCCGCTATGAAATTTTGATAGTCAAATATCTATTTTTCGTTAAGGGAGATTACGAAATTACGTAAAGTAATGGGAGGACACTAATAGATTTAAAATTTCATAATCAATTAGTGTTATTATTTTGAAATGAAAATTATCCTGCTATTATTTAAAATATTGTCTTGTAGATGACTGCCGTTAATCCATTGATGAATTTTTTGGCTACCAAAAATCTAAAAGGAACCGAGAATTATTTCGAATAGAAAATGAATATACGCCTTGTCTTGGAGTTTGAAAAGTTGACTTATGTCACTGTCAATCCACTGCATGTTGAAATCGATCCTGACTCCACTCCAGAAGAGCGAGAAAATTTTAATAGATGGAAGGATGATAACCTAAAGGTGAAATCCTACATCTTGGGATCGATGGTTTTAGATTTACTGAGACAGTACTGAATGCTTGGAGTATTATGCGAACACTCAATGAGTTGTTCGAAGTAAATCAATAGGTCGAAATTTATCGGAGGTCTAAGGAATTGTTATGTGCTGAACTTAAGGATGTAAGAGCTGTTAGCATTCATGTTGTGAACATGATCGACTAGATCCGATATCTAGAACGACAGGGCATTGTGATTGATTAACGGTTTGGTCATAATTTGATTATGTCTTCTTTACCTAGATCTTATGCTGGCTTTGTGTTAAACTTCCATATGCACTTAATGCAAGCCAGCTATGAAGAACTTCATAACATGTTACGTACGGCAGAGCATGCTATGAGAAAAGGTAACCTCATTTTGTACCTCTATGGTGGAGCTGGCTCTTCGAAGACTTCTGGGAAGTCAAAGAAAATAAAGATGGGGAAGAAAAAGATTGTAAAGAAGAACTCCAAGAAGCGCAAAGGCATAAAATTACAAA
Source organism: Zanthoxylum bungeanum (assembly GCA_019454045.1). Taxonomy (NCBI): domain Eukaryota; kingdom Viridiplantae; phylum Streptophyta; class Magnoliopsida; order Sapindales; family Rutaceae; genus Zanthoxylum; species Zanthoxylum bungeanum. Next base: position 97,176 of record SKCR01030623.1, read on the forward strand.
TAGCTCATGATCAATGTCTACATTGCAAGGATTGTGGACACTAGAAGAAGGATTGTCCAGAGCTGAGAGGAAAAACATGACCGTCAGGTACTCTTTGTATTTTTCCAATTAGTAACATCTCATTAGCCTTAGATGCAAATAGTGGATGAGAGTTAGACACTGGCAGTTCTACTCATATTTGCAACTCTCTGCAGGTAATGAGGGTAAGAATAAGGCTAAATAAATGGGAGATCCAGCTTAGAGTTGGCAATGGCGAGACATTGGATGTCGAGGCCATAAAAATAGTTGTTCTAGATCTCCCAAATGGATGTAAATTAGATTTACATGACTGTTATTATGTACCCTCACTTATCAGACAAATAATATCACTGCCAATATTAGATAAAGAGGGATATAAATAAATATTAAGGATGAAACTTTATGTTTATATGATAAAGATAATTTATTGAAATGTGAATGTTCATTATCAAACGGTCACTATGTTTTGGAAACATATAGAGATGTCTTTAATGTAGAGGAAAATACAATAGGAAATCTGAATTATATAATACTGAATTATGACATATGAGATTGGGCTACATAGGTTTTAGACGTCTATCCAAATTGGTAAATGATGATTTGATTGAAAATCTTACCTTAGATCTTTATCCGATTTGTGAGTCATGTATCCAAGGAAAGATGACAAAGGCCCCATTTCTTAGTGTTGTACACCATACTGGAGATTTATTGGAACTAATACACAGTGATGTGTGTGGTCCATTAAATCATGCCGCTCATGATGGTTTAACATACTTCGTGACTTTTACGGATGATAAGTCTAAATATGGATATGTATATCTGATGAAACATAAGTCGAAAACATTTGACAAGTTCAAAATATTCCAAAACGAAGTAGAAAAACAAACCAATAAATTCATCAAGTGCCTTAGATCAGATCAAGACAGTGAATACATGAGTGAGAATTCAGAAATTATTTAAGGGAAAATGGAATTCTTGCCCAATATAGCTCACCAGGAACACCTTAACGCAATGAAGTTTCTGAGCATAGAAATCGTACTTTATTGGATATGGTGCGATCAATGATGAGCTATACAGATCTTCTTTATTACCTTTGGGATTACACTTTACTTACTGTTGCCCACGTACTTAATAGATTTCTATCGAAAGCTGTTTCTACGACCCCCTATTAGATATGGTTCAGTAGAAATCCAAGTCTTAGGCATTTAAAGATTTATTGGATATCTGATAATTCCATAAGATATCAATTTTTACGATTTCGAGCAACGAAATGTATTTTTTGTTCGCTTTGCCACTTTTCTTGAAAAAGAATTTTTGAGAAATCGTGGGAGTTGTAGAAAGATTGAACTTGATGAGTTTGATCCCAATAGTAAGGAATCTGAGATGGAACCAAAGAACCAAATAGGTGAAGGATCTACAACACAGGTTATACGTAAGTCGAATAGAATATCAAGGCCTCCGGAAAGACTGTTTTTAACATCTGATACGAGCCTTGATGTTCTCCTCTTGGAGGAAACAGATCTGACTTCGTATAAGGAAGCAATATTGGATATCGATTAGGGAAAATTATAGGAAGCCATTAAATCTGAAATGGATTCAATACATGACAATCAAGTCTATGACATAATTGAACTTCCTGAAGGAGTTAAACTTATTGGTTTTAAATGGGTTTATAAAAGGAAGTGAGGGCCTGATGGAAATATGGAAACCTTTAAGGCCCGACTGGTAGCGAAAGGTTACACTCAACATCTTGGGATCGACTATGAGGAAACTTTTTCACCAATAGCCATGCTAAAATCCATTAGAATTCTTTTAGCCATTGCTGCATATCACGACTATGAGATATGACAGATGAATGTGAAAACTACTTTCCTAAATGGATTCCTTGAGGAGAATATCTATATGGAACAACCAGAGGGTTTCGTATCCAGTGAGACTTCAAACTTGGTTTGTAAGCTCCAAAAGTCTATTTTTGGACTTAAATAGGCATCCCGAAGCTGGAATTATCATTTTGATGAGATAATTAGATTATCTAGATTCATCAAGAATGAGGAAGAACCATGTGTTTATAAGAAAGTGAGTGGGAGCATGATAGTTTTCCTAGTCTTGTATGTAGATGACATCATTATCATAGGAAATGATATATGATTGATGCAAAGTGTGAAAGCCTACCTTTGCAAGAACTTCTCCATGAAAGATATGAGTAAAACTTACTATATATTAGGTATAAGGCTCCATCGGGATAGAGTTAGGAAGCTTATAGGGTTGTCACAATCAACGTACATGGATAAAATATTAGAAAGATACGGTTTTACCAACTGTAAGACAGTAAATGTACCTTTCCGATACGACATACATCTTTTAAAGAAAATGGAACCTCAGAATGAGGAAGAGAGAGTTAAGATGTCTAACTTACCATATGCTTATTGTATTGGAAGCATAATATATGTTATGCTATGTACTAGACCTGACATCAGTTTCGGCGTCAGTGTGACTAGCTGATATCAATCTGATCCAGACAATGATTATTGGACAATCGTGAAACATATCTTGAAATATCTTAAGGGTATTAGGGAAAAGTTTCTGATATATGGAGAAGATGAGCTACAAGTTAAGGGTTATACATAATTCGACTTCCAGGGAGATCCAGCTGATAGAAAATCTACATCATGATACATATTTACCCTTAACGGTGGTGCGGTTAGTTGGTGATGTTCAAAGCAAGGCTCAACAGCTGATTCCACCACTGAGGTGGAATTTATAGCGGCTCCAAAAGCTGCTAAAGAAGCTGTTTGGATTAGAAATTTTATCACAGAACTTGATGTTGTGCCTAGTATTACGGATTTGATCCCATTGTACTGTGATAATAACCGAGCCATTATGCAGGCTAAGGGGCCGAGAACACATTCCAAGTCTAAACACGTGGAAAGGAAATATCAAGTAATTAGAGAGATAATTGAACGAAAAGATATAACGGTCTTGAAGGTTCAAGGACTAGACAACATAGAAGACCTACTTACAAATGCCTTACCTCATAAGTTATTCGATAAACATATAGAGGAGATGAGACTGGGGTACCATCCAGATTGGCACTAAGCAAGTGTGAGTTTGTTGGAGTTGGTGCTTGGAAGCTCGTATAGACATGTGGGTATTGGTTGGACCGAATACTGAATGACTCACATGTGATTTCTAATAGTTGGAAGTACACACCACTGTCAATAGGAATCTCATCGAGTCGAGTAGCATATGTAATCCTTTGACTATAAGATAACATTGATTTTGTATGAGATCCTCCACACTTTGATGCCATGTATGTCGGAAACCTTTCATGGTCTGGCCTCTAAATGTTCGTTGGGTGTAGATCGATGCACTCAGTAATCAAGTGCGAAGCAAGATTGGATCTGTCGGCCCATATGTGTACCATAAGGGGTTTAGGTATCCATGTGAGTAAAGTCACGATTCTTAAAGCTTTGGCCAAAGTCGATCACCTAGGGTTGATCACATCGGTCATGGAGAATTATGGACATGTCGACATGAGATGTGCACCTCGAAAACTTGACGGTATATTCTATATTTCCTTAGCACAACTCGGATAGCCTACGACGGAAGGATTGTTAAACATATGTGATGACCTCGACTTGTATAGTTTAGAAAGGTCGTTCGTGTTCTTCACGAATTCGGAGGTGGCTGAATTGCGTACATATTAACTAGGCTTATATGACGAACGTGTCCGAACTTAGAGAGTCCCAATATGAAATGTACTTGTTGAGCACTTGGGTAGCCGATTATTTTTGATAAAAAATAATATTCGATATTATAATTATCAACTAAGATAATCAAGTGTTATTAGATAACATTGATTATTTACTTTAACCTAATTAGATTAATTCAATAATTACACAAGTACTTAATTGTAAAATCATAATTATCTTTACCATTTGAGGATATTATGGTAATTGTAAGTATGTAATAATATGTGGTTTTGGCTTGATTTAATTGGATTAAATCAAAGTGGCAAATATTTAACTAATCCATTTCCTAATCCTTTACTTAATTTAATTGGATTAAATCAATGTGGGAGACAATGGAGATTAGTCACACCTAATTATATATATTTGGACAAATTAGATTAAACCCACCTAAAAGTTGATTACAACTTTTATTAATTAAAAATTACATAAGTTTCGCTATAAATAGCAAGCTTTAAGAAGGTTTTAATTAAGAAAAAGCAAAACTTGAGAAAGCTAAGTACAAGCAAATTCTTAGAGAAATTAGCCTAAGTTAGAGAAGTGTTAAGAGAAGCTTGTGAGGTCTCTACAATATTTCATCTAGGAGAAATCAAGATTGGATCTTGGATTGAAGCTTACTAACATTGGAATAAAGATTGGATCTTGGAGTGAAGCTTGCAAACCTTGGAGTTTCTCTTACCATTTCAACAAAGAGAAGAAGATTGGATCTTTGCATCAAGCTTTCTAGGTAAGTTTGAATTTCTCTTAAGTTATGTTCTTTTATGTATTGGATGCATGATCACTTAACTTAATGTTGAAATAAGGCTAATAAATTGTGTTAGGATTCTTTGGAAATATAAACACAGTATGCTTGTTATTAGGTTAAAATATTTATGTTAAACATAAACATAAAATTAGAGTTTGGAACTCTACATTAAAGCTTAGAGCTATGACTACCATTCTAGAATCACCTGAACACCTTTGGGTGACCTAGAATTATTCACGAGACATTTATTATTGGGATTCTAATATGGTTTGTGTATTGAATTCAAAATTTATGCAAGTGCGTATTTAGAATAAATTTATGTTTTTGTAAAAATATTTGATATTTTGAAAAACTTGAATTTTGTTATATAACATGTGTTGATGTTGGTTTTGAAATTAAAATTAATTTTGGGTATTTTGAGAGTGTTTAGAGAAGGTTGAAAGATTTTAGGGTAGAAAACCCTATTGCCTTCAACTCTCTATTGAAAGGCTACAGAAAGAAGCAAATGCAAATGCAAAAAAAAAATAAAAATAAAAATAAAAAAATTTGTTTGCATAGTAGCGCGCTGAATTTAGTTTTCTTTATTCTTGAGCTTCCGGACTCCGATTCAGTCCCGTTTTTTCCTATACACTCGTAATGGAATATAGTATTTTATTAAATATTTTAAAATTACACCCATGTTTGTTATCTATGGGTTAGACCCATTTCCACTGCGTGGGGCACCGATCCAACTCTAGGGGTTCCTCAATTATCCCAACAGGATAAACCACTGATACTTTATTGTGATAATAATGGTGCAGTGGTAATTCCAAAGAACCAAGAAGCCAAAAGACAGGGAAGCATAAAGAGAGTAAATATCATTTCTTTAAGGGAATGTTGTAGATAACGTTCTATAGAGAACCTGATAGATCCGTTTACAAAGACATTGTCGGCTAAAGTGTTTGAAGGTCACCTACAGGTTCTATGATTACAATATACCACTTTTGCTCTAGTAAAAGTGGTAGATTGTTGGGATATATACTGACCGGCGTAAACACACACGTATAACGCAAGCGCACGTATCGTTCAAGTAGTATAAAAATATCGATCCCACGAGGACTTAATTCCTACTGTTGTTATTAATTGTTGATACTATTTATTTACAAATATCTAATTGAGTGAGAATGGAATAGATTGCTTGAATGATTTGATTTGTAGATTTACTAAATAAATAAAAAGATAAAAGATAAAAGAAAATACTAAGGAAAATAAAAGACTCAAAGATCTAGGGTTGTGAATCTTTCTAATATCTTTAAAAAGATGAAGTGATTATTTTAAGTTTGTGTAATAAATCAGTTTACTAACCTGGAAGACGAATTTATGTGAAAGCATCTGTCGATGGTCAGACACAAATACCCAGTTTAATCCAATTGAACCATCTGTCTATGTCAACCAAATTATCTGGATTCATTAAGTTTAAGTTCTAATTATGGCTACCCCCGCCCAACATGTATATGTCTATCCTGTAAGGAAATCTATTAAAGGGTTATCTATCCTCAAAGAAGATCGTGAGCTATTAAGTCAAAGGTTAAAACTTAAAATCCTTATGTCTAGTTCATTTTAGATTTACCACATCAATCTTATTGGTTATCAAACAACAAGAATCATTTAAGACTTAATAAGTAAACCTTTAAATTACTCAAATTATAAAATAACCTCTTATAAACCGGTGATATTAGATTTCATCACAACCTAGAAAACTAACTTAGTTATAATACATAGTTAGGACAAGTAAAAAGACATAAAAATTACTAAAAAGTAAATGCGGAAAAATAAAATGCTAAGGTAAAAGGAATTAACTTCTACTATTTACTATTTAGATATCTCCCATAATATAATTTATATCCTTGTGATATTTTAAACTAACCGTCCAGTATGGCGGTATCCTCATTAAGTCAAATTAAAATAAACCAGCCATAAAGGCGGAACAAAAATTAAACCAACCGTCCAGTATGGCGGTATCCTCATTAAGTCAGGTTTAACCAGATTAAATTGAATAACCAACCGTCCAGAATGGCGGTATCCTTTATTAAGTCAGGTTTTAAATAGTTTATATATTATATTTTAAGGTAGATTAATCTAAATAGCAAAAGTAAAAGTATTACCTTATTACCTCAGCATAGAGAAGTTACCCACTCATAGATGGATAGAATTACTACTACAAAGCGTAAATAAAACTGAATATAAGAAGAAAATAAGAAGAACTCTCTTTTATTTATAAGGATTTCAGAGGATGAGGTACATTGAAACTAAGAAATTCAAAATCTATTAAAGGCAAAAAAATCTAATTTTTTATTATTACTTTTCTGATTTTTATTATTATTATTATTTTGGATAGCTGAATTTTCGACACGTGGCATGGTGGCTAAAAAAAACGGCTCGTTGAATTTTTGACACGTCGCATGCGGTGCAATTACCAAAATACCCTCGGTGTCGGGACGCCCAAAATTACCAAAATACCCTTTGTGTTGGATTTCACAGTTTTGCTCCAAATCACCTCCAGAATGTCCTGAAACTTTATTTTGGTGTCGGGATGTCCAAAATTACCAAAATACCCTTTGTGTCGGGACGCCCAAAATTACCAAAATACCTTTTTTGCCAAATTTCACAGTTTTCCTCCAAATCACCTCCAGAATGTCCTGAAACTTTATTTATCTACAAAATAACACAAAACACATAAAAATATTCACAAAACTCAAGAAACTATACAAAATATTAAGTTAAATGAGTGGGAAATAGTGATAGTTTTACCACTCATCATACCGTAGAGCTTCATGTAATATAAACGAAATTATTTGTTAATAAATAAAATATGCATTATTCATTTATCAAAAATATTTGATTTAAAGCGCATATTGAAAATTATCATGTTTACCCCAGATTACTCATTTGCCTTTAGACTTAATGTATGAGTGTCATACACAAGAGGATTTAAGTATGAAGTTAGTAATCTAAAATAGTTTATAGAGAGCAAACAAATCAGGTAATTTATTTGTGGTTTATCTATAGCTGTAGTCCATTCTATAATTCTATGGTTACCTTGATCCGGGATCGTCCATGTGGTGACATGGGTATGAAGGCACCTGGTATGATGTGATCATATATGACTGGACATAGATAAAAATAATTTCTTATAATATTCGTTAAATAAACAAATCATTTCAATCTACTAGATGGTCATATATGGATTGATCTGAATCATGAGTGTGCTGCGAACTTCTGCATGGCAGACTATGTTATTTGATTTATAAATGGGAGGTTGGTGTAGCAAACCCGACCAATAGCTACGTGCTTTGGAGACATGGTTTGGTATATAGCAGATGACGTTTTATATAGACATTGAGTTCACTCCTTCTTACGAGAAGTATAGAAATATCTCCATTAAGGGTTGATTCAGTACTTGAACGATTAGAGCGCTCAAGTCTTTCTGTTGCGTATAGAAAGATTAATATTTATAATAGTTATGAATAAATTATTTATTAGAGAATCAATGGTACTTCAAATAAAAATAATTAGAGAGGTATAACAGACAATATAACCCGGCTCTAATTATGAGATACTCGTGAAGGGCCAATCCATATGCAATGACTATATCAACGGAAGCAGACGTAATTCGGCTTATATCATCCATCTACGACAACGAGAGTGAAAATTCGTGTTTTTAGTGGAATAATCCGAAGTTAATAATTCGAAATATTTAGTTAAAGAGTTTAATTAATATTTCGGGGTGATTGGAGCTCAGAACCGTATATCCATTTGGTCCATGTGCTATCTTGATATACTGTAGCAAATTAAATATAATTGGATAGTCCAATTATATACTCACATGCAAATATTATTATTAATGGGATTAATAATATATTTTATGATACATGTAACTTTATATTATATTTAATATAATGTTTTTATTAAATGAATGATTATGAGATAATCATTTAATATATATATTAAAATTGTTTGATATATCATTTATTGTAATGATGAATTTTTCAAATATGATTTGTAAAAATTCAACATTTCATTAATATTTATTTTACACCTTTTCAACAATACATTTAATTATCATTATGATGACAATTAATAAGTTGGTTGTTGCAAATATTAGGTGTAGAAAATACGGGTGGCTGAATTTATGAGATAAATATTGATGAGGCCCAAGATGTAGCCCATGATGGACACGGACGGACCACCACCCTGCATGTTCCAAAAGGTCCAATCATGAGGTCTCAAGCTAAGAAGATCCAGAAAGCAATGCATGGATTCATATAGAAGATTATATCTGACTATTCCCGCACCTCTACTACATTGAGTATGGGTTTCAAGCTAGATGAACCCATAATGGTGAACCTTATTCATCGTGGAGCAACGAGATACTTAGGCCTATTTTATTATAGTTATTTGATAATGATTATTATTTTATTTAGGGCTTGACATTTATTTTAATTCGGCCCTTTTATTTATATTTGAGCGTATTACTTTATATTATTATTTTATGTTTGGGAATTAGGTTAATCGTGCATGGGTTTGCACGTGGGGATAACTTAGTTAGTTTTAGGATACACGCCTGTTGGCGTGTGGGTAATTTCATCTTTTGTCTTTTTTGGGTTAGGGTTTTTGGTTGAAGCCTCCTTATAAAATGCTAACTTTTGGTTCTGTTTTCATTAACTCATCTTCAATAAAATTATATCAATTTCGTGAACTTTGAGAAACCTTCAATTTGTTCTCACTGGTTTTGACTTATCAAAGGTCTGCTAATCCTTTGTGGCACCCCATTAGCACTCTAGATTTCTATTACTTATTCTTCAGAGGTTTAGAGTTTTTATCCGAACTGTCTTGGCTTTCTTGGGAATGGTTTCAGTCTTGTGTCGGTTTGTTTGGCTTGTTCCAGGCAGGTTCTCATCGGTTGGTATCAAGAGAAAAGGTTCCAAGGTCAGTTCACATATATGTTCTATTTTTGTTAGTTATATTGTCGCGTGTGTTCTTATTTTTCTATTATGCGTTTGTTTTTCTTTCCTACGATTTTCTTATTTTTCATTACCTTCCGCGTTGTGGGACACAGAAACTGAGCGACGCCGTTCCTAGGCTCGCGGCCTAGTTTGGGAAGGATTACATAACATGGAGTCGCCACCCGGTGTGACCCGGGACAAAGATTTAAGGCCGCACTCACCCCTCGCAAGGGAAGACCTCAAACCGTTGGGTTCGGAATGGTCCCTTACTTATGTCACTTGTAATGAAAAGATTTATATAATAATTTAAACAAGCTGAAGTAACAATTATTTCTAAGGGTATCATGCTTCTAAATTCACATATATAAGATAAAATATGCGCCTAAATATACATGTATTTCATATATAAAATTGCATGCTTAACATATATCAAGATAGCAACGAACATACAACTTTGTACATCGCATTCAGGAAAAACACAAGCACACATACTAACCATACAAGCATACGTGGTAACCATACAAGCACACATATGGGCACTTTTCCAAGTGGTACGTGGAATTGTAGCCCAAGTACAGACCGCACTACCGTCCATTCGGAATCGGCTACGGAATTTACGTCTGGGTTTCCATCCGATATACCGCAAGAGATAATACTCAAATGTTATCATGACACAAGCATATGAATGGTGATACATTGACACATTTACAAAAGAAAGATCAACCAATAGGCAACTATGCATGCATATAATAAGACAGACTCAGTTCAGTGTGTGCACGTTCGTGTAGCGTTCGTAAACGCGTTCGAACGGTAAACAGAAGGTTCGCGTTCGCGTAACGTCCGAGAACGCGTTTGAACGGAACCAGACCTGATGCATTATGAAACTAAGACAGTGGATGCGCGTTCGTGTAGCGTTCGTAAACGCGTTCGAACGGAAAACAGAAGGTTCACGTTCGTATGGCGTTTGTTAACGCGTTCGAACGGAAATGAGACAGAATGCTCACGTTCGTATGGCGTTTGTTAACGCGTTCGAACGGAAAGGAAACAGAATGCTCACGTTCGAGTAGTGTCCGTAAACGCGTTCGAACGGAAAGGAGACCTGATGCATGATAAGGCAAAATGTATGCGCGTTCGAGTTGCGTTTGGAAACGCGTTCGAACGGACACGGACCTGATGCATGAAAATGGGATGTAATACGTAAACAGAAAATAAGGGGCGCGGCGAAGTACTGCCATAAAGGTGACCTTTTGGGGCTCTTGATCTCTCAAAGAGAGGACCTTTAGACCAACATACTAAGCTCATGCGCATCACATTACACATACAAGAATAGAACCAATCATGTCAACCAAGTATGCCCGATTGAACACATCTTCCGTCCAATCTGAACACACATCAACCGGCGCGGCAAAGCATCGTGGTAAAGGGCTTTTAGCCTCTCCCCATAGGGGATTTCACGTCACACTTACTAAGCCCATGCGCTCGATTGACTCATGCGAAAATAACGATAATAATAATATTAAACTAAGTATGCCCGATTGAACGTATCTAGCGTCCAACCGAACATACATCAACCGGCACGGCGAAGTAGTGTCACGAAGGTGGCCTTTTCGGCTCTTTGTCTCCTAAATGGAGGACCTTTGGACTAACTCACTAAGCCCATGCGCCTGGTTGAATCATGCATAACTAACGACATATTGAGTTCAGGTAAAACAAACTAAATAAACAAGGGCAACACAACAAAAGAAAGATGGTGTCATTTACCCAAGCGGTACGTGGAATTGTGGCCCGAGTACAGATCATATTACCGTCCATTCGGAATCGGCTATGAAATTTATGTCCGGGTTTCCATCCGATATACCGCGAGAGTTGACACCTCTCTCATTCATCCAATACCCACAACATACCTCATACACACAATGGTACCACAAATACAGAAAATGTAATCAAAATAAATAACCGGAAAGTAAAAATGAGAATGAATGTGAAAGATACCCTCAGGTCTAACCTTTTAAGCCGTCTCTCGGACTCACGTTCCACGAAGATCGAAAGGGGGTAAAAGCTCCGCAACTTTTCTGGTCTGCTGGTTCAACGTCCTAGCTCACTGTTTCACCGCTTTGCCTACGATTCGAACTCCGTTCTGCTCCTATTCGGCTCCTGTTTTGCTGCTCACTGCACGGGCTACCTGTTTCAATGTTTTCAAAGAACTATTGTAAGTTGTGTGGGTTCTTAGTGCGATTATATGTGATTATTCTTAAGGTTATCTATGTAGTTTTATGTTACTGTTTTTTAAGGATTTGGGCTGCTGTGTTTGTGTGATTTTCGGTGATGTATGGAGGTTTAGAGGGGCTGGTTTTCGGTGGTGATTAGGGGTGGTTATTTGTGATAGATTCGGCTATGGAAGAGAGGGATTGTTTTGGTGTGATTTGCTTGTGATGTCTAGGATTTCTTGCTATAATTTTGTGTGAATTGTGTGTATAAGCTAGAGAGATTCGAGAGAGCTTGGGTGTGAATTCTATTGTGTCAAGAGAGAAGAATGGCCTTGGTTAGGGGTTGTTTATATAGAGAATGGCTAGGGTTTGGCCTTGTGTCACAAGGAAGGGATTTTGTCATTAAAGAGGGGATATGATTTGGTGTTTAGCAAGGAAAGTCAAAGATTGAGGGGGGGACAAATTTGGTTTAGATTAGGAAGTCAAAACTTTTAAATTGGTGGATATCTTATTGAATTAGGAAGTCAAATATATGATTGGCTTTAATTGGTTAAGATTGATTTTAATTAGGCAAATCTTATTTTTAGTTTTAGTATATAATATATTTGATTCATTTATATTAGGCATGAGTTTATTTTATGTTTTATTTAATTGGTAAATGATTTAAATGTTTTATTTTAATATTTAATATTTAATTAATATTTAATTATTTAATTTGGGATGTGTTTTATGGGCTTTGGGAAACTAAATGGGCTGGGCGTGAGGCTAGCAGCAAAACCAGAATTACCGGCTCCGTTCGAACGCCTCATCGCACGCGGCACGAACGTCCGCAATCTGCACGAGGTTCGAACGAAGTAACGAACGCAGCACCAACGAAGACAGTGAGCTTGTTTATCCTGAATTCCCCCTTCCGATATCCGTTTCCCGCGGCTTTCATGACTCAAAAGGTAGTGCCTCCAAATGAGGCTCATCATCGGGTTTCACATGCGAAAATACAATGCCTACAGTCGCCCCCACTTTGATGGGACTTGTGCAGTGTGTGACTTTGAACAATCCTATCAAAGTTATGCAATGCATTTTACTTACCTGGCTAGCTAGCTGTCTCGAGCTGAGCTGATACTGCAGTGGACCTCGATCCTGAGACGCATCTCGATGCTGCTGATGATGTGGGCCTCGAACCTGGGACGCATCCCAATAGCTGCAACCGACAACGGGGGCCTCGACCCTGGGACGCATCCCAATACCGCTGACAAAATGTGGGCCTCGACCCTGGGACGCATCCCGAAAATGATGATGCAGTGGACCTCGATCCTGGGACGCATCCCAATAGCTGCAACCGACAACGGGGGCCTCGACCCTGGGACGCATCCCAATACCGCTGACAAAATGTGGGCCTCGACCCTCGATCCTGATCCGGACGCATCCAATAGCTGCAACCGACAACGGGGGCCTCGACCCTGGGACGCATCCCAATACCGCTGACAAAATGTGGGCCTCGACCCTGGGACGCATCCCGAAAATGATGATGCAGTGGACCTCGATCCTGGGACGCATCCCAATAGCTGCAACCGACAACGGGGGCCTCGACCCTGGGACGCATCCCAATACCGCTGACAAAATGTGGGCCTCGACCCTGGGACGCATCCCGAAAATGATGATGTGGAGCTTCACTCCTCAGCCGATACGGGCTTCGCCCCCAAGCTGGTTCAATGTGGAACCTCGCTCCTTAACCGATATGGGCTTCGCCCTCCGAGACCCATACCCGGAACTTAACTTCATTGGGACCTCAATCTTCAGATTACTGCCCATATCAAATGCTGTGCCTTTACTATCTCTGATCGGCTTACTGCTCGCTCTTTTCCGTCTTCAACACCTGTTTACACAAAACAGAACGAACAAAAATATGCAATAGGTTACGTGTATGCATGTATGCAGGAGTTTTCTTACTCCGTTGGGTTAGGTCTTCCGCTGGCGACCAAGTCTTCTCAAGCAAAGTACAACTTCAACCTGTCAACATTGATTGGTTCTGTGAATTCATTTCCTTCCGAGTCTGATAGCTTCACTGCTCCATTTCCCAGGACTTTCTGAATGATGTAAGGTCCTTCCCAGTTAGGCCTGAAATTTCCTCTCGGATCCGTCGTCGACGACCTCGACTGCTTAAGTACCAAATCACCCTTTCTGATCTTTGTGGGACGTACTCTCTTGTTGAATGCCCGGGCTAGCCTCTTCTGATACAACTGCATGTGATACAAAGACTTCGTTCTCTTCTCATCTAACAGTACCAACTGATCAAATCTCTGTGCGGCCCATTCCTGTTCCGGTAATTCTGCCTCTGCTAATACCCTCAGGGACTGTATTTCCACTTCTACTGGTAATACTGCTTCCATCCCGTAGACCAAGGAGTAAGGTGTTGCACCTGTGGCCGTTCTGACCGACGTTCTGTACCCCACAAAGCATACGGTAACTTCTCGGCCCAATCTCTACAATTTTCTGTCATCTTGGCTAAAATTGTCTTTATAGTTTTGTTGGCTGCCTCAACTGCCCCATTTGCCTGCGGCCTGTACGGTGATGACTTGTGGTGGCCTATCCCATGCCTCTGTAACATTGCCTTTGTCTCTCCTTGAAACTGGACCCCGTTGTCCGTCACTACATGATGCGGCATACCATACCGACAAATGAGGTTCCGAGCTATGAACTTCGCCATCTGCTTCGCTGTAACGTTACGGAAGGATTCGGCTTCCACCCACTTTGAGAAGTAATCCACTGCTACTACTATGAAGCGATGCCCATTAGATGCATTCGGTCGAATTTCCCCGATCATGTCAATCCCCCATGCTGAGAACGGCCATGGCTCTGACAGCCCGTGCAATTCTGTGTGCGGTAAGTGATTCAAATTACCGTGTGCTTGACAATCATGACAGTGCTTTACCATCTTCGCGCAGTCTGTCTCCATGGTCGACCAATAAAACCCCTGTCTTACTATCTTGCGGGACAAGTTCAATCCATTCATGTGCGGACCACATACCCCAGCATGTACCTCTCCCATAATTTTCTGAGCCTCTTCTTTTCTCAAACATTTCAACTGAATGCCGTTTGCCTGCCTCTTGTACAGTTCTCCTCTCAAAGTCACATACTGGGAAGCCAACTTCTGAATAGCTATCCTGTCTTTTCTGCCCGCCCCTTCCGGGAATTCACCATGTTCCAGATATCTCTGAATGTCATAATACCAAGGCTTACCATCGTCAACCTCAACTTCCAGAATTCTTTCTATCTCATAAGCAGGTTTACTTGCTGTTGTCAGTATCAATGGTCTCATCACTAACTTCTCTGGATTTTCCCAAGTCGCTGCTAGTGTAGCCAATGCGTCTGCCATCTGATTCTCTTCTCTCGGTAGGTGCTGAAACTTACACTCGGGGATACCCTGTGCCAATTTTCTGAGGTGAAAAAGATAAGGCCTCAACCGTTCTTCTTTCAATTCCCATTCTCCTCGCATCTGCTGGACTACCAACATAGAATCTCCGTAGATTTCCACACTCCCGGCCTTCAAGGCTATCAATGCTGTCAGGCCAAAAGCACATGCTTCATACTCAGCCATGTTATTAGTCACTCTGAAGGTCAGCCTCTTAGCCAAAGGTAGAGTCTCTCCCTCGGGGGTTACTATCACGATCCCAATTCCGGCTCCCTTGTAATTCACTGCTCCGTCGAAATACATTTTCCATCTCTGAACTGTTATTGCTTGGATCTCTTCATCTGGAAACTCAAACTTATACTGATCCCCCTCAACAGGTTGCAATGCCAGAAACTCCGCTACTGCTCGTCCCTTGATCACCTTGGAGGTGATATACTCAATGTCAAACTCTGTCAACAATACCAACCATCGGCCCAGTCTTCCCACTAGTGAAGGCACTGAATGCAGATATTTCAGAGGATTCTCCTTTGCCATCACCTGGATCTTGTAAGACTGGAAGTAATGTCGCAACTTTCTGGAAGCCCATACCACTGCAAGACAGATCTTCTCAACTTCCTGATACCGAGCCTCATACGGAAGCAGCTTCTTACTCAGATAATAAACTGCATGTTCTACCCCTGCCTCATCTGCCTGTACCATCATACCCCCCAATGCTTCTGACTCTATAGCCAAATACAATATCAAAGGTCTACCCGCCTCGGAGGCTTCAATACAGGAGGCTTTACCAAGTACTTTCTGATTCTGTCGAAGGCGGTCTGACACTGTTCATTCCATCTCACCGGCTGATCTTTTCTCAATAGTTTGAAGATAGGCTCACATACTGATGTCAACTTGGCAATAAACCGACTGATGTACTGAATCTTCCCCAAGAATGCTCTGACTTCCTTTTCTGTCTTTGGTGGAGGCATTTCTGTGATTGCCTTGATCTTTTCGGAGTCTACCTCTATTCCGCCCATTCCCACTGTATGACCAAGCAATTTCCCTGATGTCACCCCAAACACACATTTCTTGGGATTAAGCCGCAGGTTATATCTGTCAACTCTCTGGAGGAACCTTTCCAATGCCTCAATATGCCCAATTCTCGTTTCTGATTTCACCATCATGTCATCCACATACACCTCAATCTTTTTGTGCATCAAGTCATGGAAGAGTGTAGTGGCCATCCGCTGTATAAGTAGCTCCTGCATTCTTAAGCCCAAACGGCATCACCTTGTAACAATAGGTACCCCACTCGGTAACAAATGCAGTCTTGTGTTTATCTTCCTCAGCCATGAGAACCTGATTGTACCCTGAAAATCCATCCGCAAATGAATACATAGCAGACAAAGCCGCACTGTCAACCAGAACATCTATATGCGGCAAAGGGAAATCATCTTTCGGACAAGCTTTATTGAGATCCCTGTAGTCTACACACATTCTGACTTTCCCATCTTTCTTCGGTACCGGTACTATGTTAGCCAACCATTCAGGGTATTTTACCACTTCCAGGAACCCCACATCTATCTGCTTCTTAACTTCCTCTCTGACTTTCTCAGCCCATTCTGGTCTCATCCGTCGAAGTTTCTGCTTTACTGGCCTCATATTCGGATAAGTTGGTATTGTGTGCTGGGCAATGTTTCTGGGTTGGGTATTTTCTTGGAGTCTATGAGGTCTTGGATTTCATGGCGGAGTCGGGCGCAGTTGTCGGTGTCATGGCCTTTTTGTTGGTGGAAGTGGCAATAAAGGCTTAGGTTAAAATGTGGTGGTAGGGGATTGGGTAATGGTTTGGTATCCAAGGGTTTTAAAAGCCCTTGCCTCTTCAACTTCTCTAGCACCTTAGACAGGGGCCTTCCCAAATTGGAAAACTGCCTGTTCCGGATAGCAGCAACTTCAGCAGAAATGGGCTTGGTTCCCGATGTTCCCCCAATGGGCCTCCTGTTTAGACCATAGAATTTTCTATTCTCGGCCCTTCTTCCTCAATATCCATGAAGTTTCCCTCAACTGTCGAAAGTCTGCAATCATGGAGGTCATCCTCCTCAACTTGCCGTAAATGGAGGGCATGGTGCCCTTGATAATCATCTTGATCTGATCCTTCTCTTCTCCGAAGGCCTAGTCTGCATCTTTAATAACTGGCCCCTCCACCGGTCCACATACTCCTTAAAACTCTCTCCTCCGCTTTCTGTTTAACATTCTCCAGATCACGGAGTGACAAGTCGATCTCCAAGTCAGTGACATACTGTGTTTCAGGAAGGCATCAGCTAACTCCCTCCAATCTTCTTTCACCTTCTTCTCCAAACTGTGGTACCATACCACGGGAGCCCCTTCAAGCGACATTCCAAAAATTTTCTGTACCTGACGCTGAGACAAGCCAACTGAACTCATGACTGATACAAACTGTCGGAGATGCACCCTCGGATCCCCATTCCCGTTGAACTTAGCCATATCTGGCATCTTGAACTGTGCCGGCAACTGTTCCTCAAAAGTCAATGTGTCATAATCCAGCAGATCCTCATTCTTACCCCTCATCTTGCGGGTAACCGACTCAACCTGATCCCGAAGTTTCTGTAGCTCTGTCTGAGACCCAGATACTCTGCCTGCTGCATACTCTGCCATATCATCATCAAAAGCGGGGATATCATCTCCCAATCTGTTCGGAGATTCCTCTTGCCTCACATCCCCAGAATTAACCCCGGCACGAGACCCAGCTATACTAGCCATAGCAGTAGTCAAAGCCTGCAACTGTTCAGTGATCTTGGCGAGACCATTCTCTAACTGATCCATACGGGACACCTCATTATCGGATTCACTCATACTTGTTCTTTTAGTGAGTCTGGTTCCTTCTCTAACCCAAACGGTATCTATGGTGTCTTTTGAGACACAAAGGATGTCAACAGGGTATATGTATGCATGATATGCATAAGAAATATATAACCTATATTAAAGCAAATAAATTCTCAAACAAATCGGCCTATTATCATTTTAGAAGCTTTTGGGACAATTGTCATAAGGGTGAACCCGTCCCAGTTTAAATGGCACAACGAGTTCATGTCTTACGGCAAAGAGCCCAACTAAATCCAAATGATAATATTCCGAAGACAAGCACTCAAGGTGGCCCATCAATCACTTAGAAGCTTTTGGCCCAATAGTCATGAAATACGTTCTTGTCCCAGTTTAAATGGCCCAACAAGCCCATATCCCATGACAAATGGTCCAAATGGATCCAAACGGTGATGTTCCCAAACATAAGCATAGAAGGGAGATAATGCAAACATAACATAATAATTTTTTTCATAATGGCCCATCAACATTTCAGAAGCCTCGGGCCTAATAGTCATACAGTACGAACTTGCCCCGGTTTAAATGGCCCAGCAAGCCCGTATTTCTGACAATAGTCCAACTGCATCCAAATGAGGATGGTCCACAAGCACATACTCAAGGAAATAATTGCTACTTTAACCATATAAACCAGTCTATGGGTGGGTTTGCAAGAGTATGGACAAAGGCTCTCACTGGCGAAGGATAGCCCACAACTAGGTCTCCCCACTCAAGGGTTCAAGTGACCAATGAGCGTATCCATTTTTATACACTAAGGTACGTGCCAATGAGCTATGGTGTGTGACGGACTGTCAAATGGATTTCCCGTTGTAGATTCCCCCAGAGGAAGGTGGAGCGAGGCTCACTTAAGTACCCAAGCCTCTTAGGCTCTTATCGCTTGGTGTCAGGAATAAACAACGAGTCCTCCAAATTAGTCCATCACAAAGGCTACAAGTAGATGGTCATGTAGGTATCCTCACAGCTTTTCCTTCTAGAAAGGTAGTGAGTGAAGGAAGACACCAAACCATTACCTAGCCTTAAAGTGCCCTTGATTAAACCCTCACTTATCCACTATAGACATGGCCAATTAAACATAAATCCACTCATTACAAGACAATATTTCGGGGCCAATTCTCACATCCCCAGTGGAGTCGCCAGACTGTGGGACACAGAAACTGAGCGACGCCGTTCCTAGGCTCGCGGCCTAGTTTGGGAAGGATTACATAACATGGAGTCGCCACCCGGTTGTGACCCGGGACAAAGATTTAAGGCCGCACTCACCCCTCGCAAGGGAAGACCTCAAACCGTTGGGTTCGGAATGGTCCCTTACTTATGTCACTTGTAATGAAAAGATTTATATAATAATTTAAACAAGCTGAAGTAACAATTATTTCTAAGGGTATCATGCTTCTAAATTCACATATATAAGATAAAATATGCGCCTAAATATACATGTATTTCATATATAAAATTGCATGCTTAACATATATCAAGATAGCAACGAACATACAACTTTGTACATCGCATTCAGGAAAAACACAAGCACACATACTAACCATACAAGCATACGTGGTAACCATACAAGCACACATATGGGCACTTTTCCAAGTGGTACGTGGAATTGTAGCCCAAGTACAGACCGCACTACCGTCCATTCGGAATCGGTTACGGAATTTACGTCTGGGTTTCCATCCGATATACCGCAAGAGATAATACTCAAATGTTATCATGACACAAGCATATGAATGGTGATACATTGACACATTTACAAAAGAAAGATCAACCAATAGGCAAACTATGCATGCATATAATAAGACAGACTCAGTTCAGTGTGTGCACGTTCGTGTAGCGTTCGTAAACGCGTTCGAACGGTAAACAGAAGGTTCGCGTTCGCGTAACGTCCGAGAACGCGTTTGAACGGAACCAGACCTGATGCATTATGAAACTAAGACAGTGGATGCGCGTTCGTGTAGCGTTCGTAAACGCGTTCGAACGGAAAACAGAAGGTTCACGTTCGTATGGCGTTTGTTAACGCGTTCGAACGGAAATGAGACAGAATGCTCACGTTCGTATGGCGTTTGTTAACGCGTTCGAACGGAAAGGAAACAGAATGCTCACGTTCGAGTAGCGTCCGTAAACGCGTTCGAACGGAAAGGAGACCTGATGCATGATAAGGCAAAATGTATGCGCGTTCGAGTTGCGTTTGGAAACGCGTTCGAACGGACACGGACCTGAAGCATGAAAATGGGATGTAATACGTAAACAGAAAATAAGGGGCGCGGCGAAGTCGCCATAAAGGTGACCTTTTTGGGCTCTTGATCTCTCAAAGAGAGGACCTTTAGACCAACATACTAAGCTCATGCGCATCACATTACACATACAAGAATAGAACCAATCATGTCAACCAAGTATGCCCGATTGAACACATCTCCGTCCAATCTGAACACACATCAACCGGCGCGGCAAAGCATCGTGGTAAAGGGCTTTTAGCCTCTCCCCATAGGGGATTTCACGTCACACTTACTAAGCCCATGCGCTCGATTGACTCATGCGAAAATAACGATAATAATAATATTAAACTAAGTATGCCCGATTGAACGTATCTAGCGTCCAACCGAACATACATCAACCGGCACGGCGAAGTAGTGTCACGAAGGTGGCCTTTTCGGCTCTTTGTCTCCTAAATGGAGGACCTTTGGACTAACTCACTAAGCCCATGCGCCTGGTTGAATCATGCATAACTAACGACATATTGAGTTCAGGTTAAAACAAACTAAATAAACAAGGGCAACACAACAAAAGAAAGATGGTGTCATTTACCCAAGCGGTACGTGGAATTGTGGCCCGAGTACAGATCATATTACCGTCCATTCGGAATCGGCTATGAAATTTATGTCCGGGTTTCCATCCGATATACCGCGAGAGTTGACACCTCTCTCATTCATCCAATACCCACAACATACCTCATACACACAATGGTACCCAAATACAGAAAATGTAATCAAATAAATACCGGAAAGTAAAAATGAGAATGAATGTGAAAGATACCCTCAGGTCTAACCTTTTAAGCCGTCTCTCGGACTCACGTTCCACGAAGATCGAAAGGGGGTAAAAGCTCCGCAACTTTTCTGGTCTGCTGGTTCAACGTCCTAGCTCACTGTTTCACCGCTTTGCCTACGATTCGAACTCCGTTCTGCTCCTATTCGGCTCCTGTTTTGCTGCTCACTGCACGGGCTACCTGTTTCAATGTTTTCAAAGAACTATTGCAAGTTGTGTGGGTTCTTAGTGCGATTATATGTGATTATTCTTAAGGTTATCTATGTAGTTTTATGTTACTGTTTTTTAAGGATTTGGGCTGCTGTGTTTGTGTGATTTTCGGTGATGTATGGAGGTTTAGAGGGGTGGTTTTCGGTGGTGATTGGGGTGGTTATTTGTGATAGATTCGGCTATGGAAGAGAGGGATTGTTTTGGTGTGATTTGCTTGTGATGTCTAGGATTTCTTGCTATAATTTTGTGTGAATTGTGTGTATAAGCTAGAGAGATTCGAGAGAGCTTGGGTGTGAATTCTATTGTGTCAAGAGAGAAGAATGGCCTTGGTTAGGGGTTGTTTATATAGAGAATGGCTAGGGTTTGGCCTTGTGTCACAAGGAAGGGATTTTGTCATTAAAGAGGGGATATGATTTGGTGTTTAGCAAGGAAAGTCAAAGATTGAGGGGGGGACAAATTTGGTTTAGATTAGGAAGTCAAAACTTTTAAATTGGTGGATATCTTATTGAATTAGGAAGTCAATATATGATTGGCTTTAATTGGTTAAGATTGATTTTAATTAGGCAAATCTTATTTTAGTTTTAGTATATAATATATTTGATTCATTTATATTAGGCATGAGTTTATTTTATGTTTTATTTAATTGGTAAATGATTTAAATGTTTTATTTTAATATTTAATATTTAATTAAATTTAATTATTTAATTTGGGATGTGTTTTATGGGCTTTGGGAAACTAAATGGGCCGGGCGTGAGGCTAGCAGCAAAACCAGAATTACCGGCTCCGTTCGAACGCCTCATCGCACGCGGCACGAACGTCCGCAATCTGCACGAGGTTCGAACGAAGTAACGAACGCAGCACCAACGAAGACAGTGAGCTTGTTTATCCTGAATTCCCCCTTCCGATATCCGTTTCCCGCGGCTTTCATGACTCAAAAGGTAGTGCCTCCAAATGAGGCTCATCATCGGGTTTCACATGCGAAAATGCAATGCCTACACGCGTCTTTTTTTGGGTTGTTTTTTCCCCTGTGTTTTCTGTGTTGTTTTGTGTCTGTCTGTATTTGTGCGTCTGTATTGATCTCGGCGTTTGTGCATTTTTTTTCCTGGCTGTGATTTTTCCTGGCAGCGTTTATGTGATTCGCATGACCTAGGGTTCTAAAGCCCTAGACTCTTTGCGGCAGTAGGTAACTTGGTGAAAAATTTAGAAATAATCAAAATCAGGTCAATTCCACAACACCAAACACATTTTAGAATGGATTTTCTTTCTTGAAAAATCTAGCCACCATTGTTTTTGTTTTTCTCTTAAGTGTTGAAAGAAAACTAAGAAGAACAAAAGATAAAAATAAAAATACTTGTGTGACAATTCTTAACTTAATATTAAAGTGTTTAGGGAGTTGGTTTCAAAATCCTTCTTCATTCTTTGAAGAGTTTACGGATTTTGTTTTGTGAGTGAAGCCCACACTTTTTTTTGTTGATAGCGAGACATAGCTCAGAAGATTATTCAGAGTTGGAACAAACTTTCTTCTTCTTTCTTTTTTCTACACACACAATATTGTTTGTGTTTGGGGCTTGGATATAGCACCGATGGAGCACTCAAACAATCAGGCGCAGGCCAGCGCGTCACGACGCCCACAAAGCATCGCGACATGCCATAGAATAAAAAAAGACAGAAACTTTAAAGGCGCAGCATGTCGCGATGGCAGTGCTATCACGTCGCGATGCGGAGACGAGCGCGTCACAACGTCAACTTTTTCGCGTCGTGACACACTCAAGAAAAAAATCGAGACATAATATTCTTGCATTGAGCGTCGTGACACAAATCACCACATGTCATGATGTTCGGCTTAAATACAATGGATGATAGTTCACCCCATGCACGGGGGCTATTCGAGAGCTGTTATGGGACTAGAATATTATTAAAAAATATAAGTAAAACATCAGACTAAGGGCTGGTCAGATTCCGTCATCATAGGGAGAGGGCATAAAAAAATTTCAAGATCGATCTCAATGCCCAAGGCGTTTCTGCTGCGCGAGGGAAAATGTTTCCGACAGAGTTCTCCTGTCTACTAGCTGTGGGGCCCTAGCCTAAAAGTCTTTGGGCCGTTTCGGGGGATTCGAGATTTTCTCTGTATGGTGGATGGCGGAACCCTCGCGCTTCCTGTTTCTTTTGTATTCTTCCCACCTAATCTTAATATGGGCTCAGGCCAAGTCCTAGTCCATAGTGTCGCGTCAGAATTTTTTAGCATATTATAGAGCCCACTATCGACGATCAGTCCGCTCTTGAAGGTGATGCCCCACGCAGTGAAAATGGGTATAACCCATGGATATCAAGCATGAGTATATTTTTTAATAATTTAATAGAATACTATATTCCGTTACGAGTGTATAGGAAAAAATCGGGGCTGAAACGGAGACAGAAAACTCAAAAACGGGAGAAACAAATTTCGGGGCGCTTTCTATAACGCCCATGATACTTCTTTTTTTTCCTGTTTCATTTGTTTCCATTAGCTGTCTTTCCAGAGAGCTGATGGAAATATGGTATTTTACCCTAATTGCTTTCAACCTTCCCTAAACACTTCCAAACACCCAAAATTAATTTTTAACATTAAACCAATATCGACACATGTTATAAAATAAAATCACGTTTTTTAAAATATCAAATATTTTACAAAAATATAAATTTATTCAAAATACATACATGTGTAAATTTTGAATCCAAAACACAAACCAAATTAAAATCCCACAAATAGTGACTCGTGAACAATTCTAGGTCACTCAAAGGTGGTCAAGTGATTCTAAAATGGTAGTCATAGCTCCAAGATTTCATCTAAAGTCCCAAACTCTAATTTTATGTTCATGTCCAACATGAACATTTTTACAAGCATA